>JAKFGQ010000218.1:0-40028 GCA_021498475.1 Saguinus midas | reverse complement strand
GATGTCATGGAGTGATGTCATGAGGATGATCATTAAAAATGAAGTGAGGTGGTGATGTCATGAAAATTAATGACATGAGGTGATGTCATGAGGATGTCATGAGGATGTCATGAGAAATGATGTCATGTGGAGGTGATGTCATGAGGAAGTGATGACAATGGTGATGTTGAGGTGATGTCATGAGAGGATGTCATGAGGTGATGTCAGGTGATGTCATAAAATGATGTCATGAGGGTGATGTCATGAGGAGGTGATGTCATGAGGTGATGTCATGGGGAAGTGATGTCATGAGGAGATGTCATGAGAAGGTGATGTCATGAGGTGATGTCATAAGGCAGGTCTGCATAATTTACCGAGGCTCTGAATGAATGTCCATCGAAAACAGACTCCAAATTATTCTCCAGGTGTGTATTATTCAGTGAGCCTCAGAAGATGTGGCCATACTAATTAGATTTCTTACTATATCAAGGGTCTTTCTTAAGCAATGAGGCTCTGAATATGTGTCTACATAAAAGAGTCACCTAACTACACCACATATTTCAATGACACTTTGAATGAGAGGCCACATAAAAAGTCTCCCGACTATTTCACACGTGTGCATTATTTAGTGAGACTCTGAATGAGGAGATACAAGTAATTCCTGACTATTGATCCAGGTGTGTACACTTAGTAAGGCTCTCAACGGGTAGCCATAGGAAAAAGACTTCTGACTATTCCGCAGGTGTTTATTTTTTTTCTCTCTTTTTTTTTAAATTTTATTGCATTATAGGTTTGGGGGTACATGTGAAGAACGTGCAAGATAGTTGCGTAGGTACACACATGGCAGTGTCTTTTGCTGCCTTCCTCCCCCTCACTCACACTTGGTATTCATCCCCAGGCTATCCCCCACAGCCCCCCATGCTGTCCCTCTCCCATTCCCCCCAACAGTCCCCAGTGTATAGTAGACCGCCTCTCTGTGTCCATGTTTCTTATTTTTCTTTTTCTGTTCTTGTGTCAGTTTGCTGAGAATGATGTTCTCCAGATTCATCCACGTCCCTACAAAGGACACAAACTCATCATTTTTGATTGCTGCATAATATTCCAGGGTGTATATGTGCCACATTTTCCCAGTCCAGTCTATCATCGTTGGGCATTTGGGTTGGTTCCAGGTCTTTGCTATTGTAAACAGTGCTGCAATGAATATTCGTGTGCATGTGTCCTTATAGTAGAACGATTTATAGTCCTTTGGATAGATACCCAGTAATGGGATTGCTGGGTCAAATGGAATTTCTATTTCTAGGTCCCTGAGGAATCGCCACACTGTCTTCCACAATGGTTGAACTAATTTACACTCCCACCAACTGTGTAAGAGTGTTCCTATTTCTCCACATCCTCTCCAGCATCTGCTGTCTCCAGATTTTTTAATGATCGCCATTCTAACTGGTGTGAGATGGTATCTCAATGTGGTTTTGATTTGCATCCCTCTAATGACCAATGACGATGAGCACTTTTTCATATGTTTGTTGGTCTCATGTATGTCTTCTTTTGTAAAGTTTCTGTTCATATCCTTTGCCCATTTTTGAATGGGCTTGTTTTTTTTTTTCCTGTAAATCTGTTTGAGTTCTTTGTAAATTCTGGATATCAGCCCTTTGTCAGATGTGTAAACTGCAAAGATTTTTTCCCATTCTGATGGTTGCCGATTCACTCTAGTGACTGTTTCTTTTCCCGTGCAGAAGCTGTGGAGTTTGATTAGGTCCCATTTGTCTATTTTGGCTTTTGTTGCCAATGCTTTTGGTGTTTTGTTCATGAAGTCCTTGCCTACTCCTATGTTCTGAATGGTTTTGCCTAGATTTTCTTCTAGGGTTTTTATGGTGTCAGGTCTTACGTTTAAGTCTTTAATCCATCTGGAGTTAATCTTAGTGTAAGGTGTCAGGAAGGGGTCCAGTTTCTGCTTTCTGCACATGGCTAGCCAGTTTTCCCAACACCATTTATTAAATAGAAAATCCTTTCCCCATTGCCTGTTTTTGTCTGGTTTATCAAAGATAATATGGTTGTAGATATGTTGTGTTGCCTCCGATGCCTCTGTTCTGTTCCATTGGTCTATATCTCTATTTTGGTACCAGTACCATGCTGTTTTAATTACTGTAGCCTTGTAGTATAGTTTGAAGTCTGGTAGCGTGATGCCTCCCGCTGTGTTCTTTTTACTTAGAATTGACTTGGCTATGCGGGCTCTTTATTGGTGCCATATGAAATTCATGGTGGATTTTTCCAGTTCTGTGAAGAAATTCAATGATAATTTTATGGGGATAGCACTGATTGTGCAAATTACTTTGGGCAGTATAGCCATTTTCACATTATTGATTCTTCTTAACCACGAACATGGAATGTTTCTCCATCTGTTTGTGTCCTCTCTTATGTCGTTGAGCAGTTGTTTGTAGTTTCCTTAAAGAGATCCCTTACATTCCTTGTGAGTTGTATTCCTAGGTATTTTATTTTCTTTGTAGCAACTGTGAAAGGCAGTTCGTTCTTAATTTGGTTCTCTTTAAGTCTGTTATTGGTGTATAGGAATGCTTGTGATTTTTGAACATTGATTTTATATCCTGATACTTTGCTGAAGTTGCTTATTAGTTGCAGGAGCTTTTGGGCTGAGGTGATGGGGTCTTCTAGGTATACTATCATGTCGTCTGCAAATAGAGACAATTTGGCTTCCACCTTTCCTATTTGAATATCCTTTATTTCTTTTTCTGGCCTGATTGGTCTGGCTAGAACTTCCAGTACTATGTTGAAAAGAAGTGGTGAGAGAGGGCATCCTTATCTAGTGCCGGATTTCAAAGGGAATGCTTCCAGTTTTTGCCCATTCACTATGATAATGGCTGTTGGTTTGTCGTAAATAGCTTTTATTACTTTGAGATATGTTGCATCAATAGCAAGTTTATCGAAAGTTTTTAGCATAAAGGGCTGTTGACTTTTGTCAAATGCCTTCTCTGTGTCAATTGAGATAATCATGTGGTTTTTGTTTTTGCTTCTTTTTATGTAGTGAATTACAATTATAGACCTGCGGTTGTTGAACCAGCCTTGCATCCCCAGGATGAATCCTACCTGATCATGATGGGTAAGTTTTTTAATGTCCTGTTGCAATCGATTTGCCAGTATTTTATTGAAGATTTTTGCATCTATGTTCATCATGGATATTGGCCTGAAGTTTTCTTTTCTTGTTGAGTCTCTGCCAGGTTTTGGTATCAGGATGATGTTGGTCTCATAAAATGATTTGGGAAGGGCTCCCGCTTTTTGGATTCTTTGGAATAGTTTCAGAAGGAATGGTACCAGATCCTCTTTGTGTGTCTGGTAGAATTCAGCTGTGAACCCATCTGGACCTGGGCTTTTTTTGTGTGGTAGGCTCTTAATAGCTGCCTCAACTTCTGACCTTGTTATTGGTCTATACATAGTTTCTGTTTCCTCATGGTTTAGGCTTGGGAGGACACAGGCGTCCAGAAATTTATCCATTTCTTCTTGATTTACTAGTTTGTGTGCATAGAGTTGTTTGTAGTATTCTCTGATGATGGTTTGAATTTCTGTGGAATCTGTGGTGATTTCCCCTTTATCGTTTTTTATTGCATCTATTTGGTTGTTCTCTCTCTTCTTTTTTATCAGTCTGGCTAGTGGTCTGTCTATTTTGTTGATCTTTTCGAAAAACCAGCTCTTAGACTTGTTGATTTTTTGAAGGGTTTTTCTTGTCTCTATCTCCTTCAGTTCTGCTCTGATCTTAGTTATTTCTTGTCTTCGGCTAGGTTTTGAGCTTTTTTGATTTTGCTCCTCTAGCTCTTTCAATTTTGACGATAGGGTGTCAATTTTGGATCTCTCCACTCTTCTCATGTGGGCACTTATTGCTATATATTTTCCTATACAGACTGTTTTAAATGTGTCCCAGAGATTCTGGTACGTTGTGTCTTCATTCTTGTTGGTTTCAAAAAACTTCTTTATTCCTGCCTTCATTTCATTGTTTATCCAATCAACATTCAAGAGCCAGTTGTTCAGTTTCCATGAAGCTGTGCGGTTCTGAGTTATTTTTTGAATTCTGAGTTCCAACTTGATTGCACTATGGTCTGAGAGACTGTTTGTTATGATTTCCATTGTTTTGCATTTGCTGAGGAGTGCTTTACTTCCAATTATGTGGTCAATTTTGGAGTAGGTGTGATGTGGTGCTGAGAAGAATGTATATTCTGTGGATTTCGGGTGGAGAGTTCTGTAAATGTCTATCAGGTTTGCTTGTTCCAGGTCTGAGTTCAAGTCCTGGATATCCTTGTTAATTTTCAGTCTGGTTGTTCTGTCTGCTATTTACAGTGGAGTGTTAAAGTCCCCCACTATTATTGTGTGGGAGTCTAAGTCTTTTTTTAAGTCATTAAGAACTTGCCTTATATATCTGGGTGCTTCTACATTGGGTCCATATATATTTAGAATCATTAGCTCTTCTTGTTGTATCGATCCTTTTACCATTATGTAATGACCTTCTTTATCCCTTTTGATCTTTGTTGCTTTAAAGTCTATTTTATCAGAGATGAGAATTGCAAATCCTGCTTTTTTCGCTCTCCATTTGCTTGGTAAATCTTCTTCCATCCGTTTATTTTGAGCCTTTGTGTATCTTTGCGTGTGAGGTGGGTTTCCTGGATACAGCACACTGATGGGTTTTTTTTTTTTTGTTGTTGTTGTTGTTGTTTTAATTTATATTGCATTATAGGTTTTGGGGTACATGTGAAGAATGTTCAAGATAGTTGCATAGGTACACACATGGCAGTGTGTTTTGCTGCCTTCCTCCCCTTTGCACACACTTGGTGTTTCATCCCCAGTCAATCACCCCCAGCCCCACCCGCTGTCCCTCCCCCATTTCCCCAACAGTCCCCAGTGTATAGTAGACCGCCTCTCTGTGTCCATGTTTTCTCATTTTTCTCACCCACGTATGAGTGAGTATATGCAGTATTTCTTTTTCTGTTCTTGTGTCAGTTTGCTGAGAATGATGTTCTCCAGATTCATCCATGTCCTTACAAAGGACACAAACTCATCATTTTTGATAGCTGCATAATATTCCATGGTGCATATGTGCCACATTTTCTCAGTCCAATCTATCATCGATGGGCATTTGGGTTGGTTCCAGGTCTTTGCTATTGTAAACAGTGCTGCAATAAACATTCGTGTGCATGTGTCCTTATAGTAGAACGATTTATACACTTTTGGATAGATACCCAGTAATGGGATTGCTGGGTCAAATGGAATTTCTATTTCTAGGTCCCTGAGGAATCGCCACACTGTCTTCCACAATGGTTGAACTAATTTACACTCCGACCAACAGTGTAAGAGTGTTCCTATTTCTCCACATCCTCTCCAGCATCTGATGTCTCCTGATTTTTTAATGATCGCCATTCTAACTGGTGTGTGATGATATCTCAATGTGGTTTTGATTTGCATCTCTCTAATGACCAATGATTATGAGCACTTTTTCATATGTTTGTTGGCCTCATGTATGTCTTCTTTTGTAAAGTTTCTGTTCATATCCTTTGCCCATTTTTAATGGGCTTGTTTGTTTTTTTTCTGTAAATCTGTTTGAGTTCTTTGTAAATTCTGGATATCAGCCCTTTGTCAGATGTGTAAACTGTAAATATTTTTTCCCATTCTGATGGTTGCTGATTCGGGTTTTGGTTTTTTATCCAATTTTCGAGTCTGTGTCTTTTGATTGGTGCATTTAGCCCATTTACATTCAGGATTAATATGTTATGTGTGAATTTGATACTGCCATTTTAAGGCTAGATGGCTGTTTTTCCCGTTGGTTCATATACATTCTTCATTTTGTTGACGGTCTTTAGCATTTGGTATGCTTTTAGGATGGCTGGAACTGGTTGTTTCTTTCTGTGTGTAGTGCCTCTTTCAGGAGCTCTTGTAAAGCAGGCCTAGTGGTAACAAAATCTCTGAGTACTTTCTTGTTCAGGAAGGATTTTATTTTTCCTTCACTTATGAAGCTCAGTTTGGCTGGATATGAGATTCTGGGTTGAACGCTCTTTTCTTTAAGGATGTTGAATATTGGCCCCCACTCTCTTCTGGCTTGTAGAGTCTCTGCCGAGAGATCTGCTGTGAGTCTGATGGGCTTCCCTTTGTGGGTGACCTGACCTTTCTCTCTGACTGCCCTTAGTATTTTCTCCTTCATTTCAACCCTGGTGAATCTGACGATTATGTACCTTGGGGTTGCTCTTCTTGCAGAGTATCTTTGTGGTGTTCTCTGTATTCCCTGGAGTTGAGTATTGACCTGTCTTGCTAGTTTGGGGAAATTTTCCTGGATAATATCCTGAAGAGTGTTTTCCAGCTTGGATTCATTCTCTTCGTCACATTCTGGTACACCTATCAAACGTAGGTTGGGTCTCTTCACATAGTCCCACATTTCTTGGAGATTTTGTTCATTCCTTTCTGTACTTTTTTCTTTCTTTTTTTTTTTTTTAGTTTTGATTGCATTATACGTTTGGGGGTACATGTGCAGAACGAGCAAGATAGTTGCATAGGTACACACATGGCAGTGTGCTTTACTGCTTTCCTCCCCCTCACCCACACTTGGTATTCATCCCCAGGCTATCCCCCACAGCCCCAGCCGCTGTCCCTCCCCCATTCCCCCCAACAGTCCACAGTGTATAGTAGACCGCCTCTCTGTGTCCATGTGTTCTTATTTTTCTCACCCACCTATGAGTGAGTATATGCGGTATTTCTTTTTCTGTTCTTGTGTCAGTTTGCTGAGAATGATGTTCTACAGATTCATCCACGTCCGTACAAAGGACACAAACTCATCGTTTTTGATTGCTGCATAATATTCCATGCTGTATATGTGCCACATTTTCCCAGTCCAGTCTATCATTGTTGGGCATTTGGGTTGGTTCCAGGTCTTTGCTATTGTAAACAGTGCTGCAATGAATATTCGTGTGCATGTGTCCTTATAGTAGAACGATTTATAGTCCTTTGGATAGATACCCAGTAATGGGATTGCTGGGTCAAATGGAATTTCTATTTCTAGGTCCCTGAGGAATCGCCACACTGTCTTCCACAATGGTTGAACTAATTTACACTCCCACCAACTGTGTAAGAGTGTTCCTATTTCTCCACATCCTCTCCAGCATCTGCTGTCTCCAGATTTTTTAATGATCGCCATTGTAACTGGCGTGAGATGGTATCTCAATGTGGTTTTGATTTGCATCTCTCTAATGACCAATGACGATGAGCACTTTTCATATGTTTGTTGGCCTCATGTATGTCTTCTTTTGTAAAGTTTCTGTTCATATCCTTTGCCCATTTTTGAATGGGCTTGTTTGTTTTTTTCCTGTAAATCTGTTTGAGTTCTTTGTAAATTCTGGATATCAGCCCTTTGTCAGATGTGTAAACTGCAAAGATTTTTTCCCATTCTGATGGTTGCCGATTCACTCTAGTGACTGTTTCTTTTGCCGTGCAGAAGCTGTGGAGTTTGATTAGGTCCCATTTGTCTATTTTGGCTTTTGTTGCCAATGCTTTTGGTGTTTTGTTCATGAAGTCCTTGCCTACTCCTATGTCCTGAATGGTTTTGCCTAGATTTTCTTCTAGGGTTTTTATGGTGTCAGGTCTTACGTTTAAGTCTTTAATCCATCTGGAGTTAATTTTAGTGTAAGGTGTCAGGAAGGGTCCAGTTTCTGCTTTCTGCACATGGCTAGCCAGTTTTCCCAACACCATTTATTAAATAGGAATCCTTTCCCCATTGCCTGTTTTTGTCTGGTTTATCAAAGATAATATGGTTGTAGATATGTTGTGTTGCCTCCGATGCCTCTGTTCTGTTCCATTGGTCTATATCTCTGTTTTGGTACCAGTACCATGCTGTTTTGATTACTGTAGCCTTGTAGTATAGTTTGAAGTCTGGTAGCGTGATGCCTCCCGCTGTGTTCTTTTGCTTAGAATTGACTTGGCTATGCGGGCTCTTTTTGGTTCCATATGAAATTCATGGTGGTTTTCCAGTTCTGTGAAGAAATTCAATGGTAGTTTGATGGGGATAGCATTGATTGTGTAAATTACTTTGGGCAGTATAGCCATTTTCACGATATTGATTCTTCCTAACCACGAACATGGAATGTTTCTCCATCTGTTTGTGTCCTCTCTTATTTCGTTGAGCAGTTGTTTGTAGTTTTCCTTAAAGAGGTCCCTTACATTCCTAGTGAGTTGTATTCCTAGGTATTTTATTTTCTTTGTAGTGAATGGCAGTTCGTTCTTGATTTGGTTCTCTTTAAGTCTGTTATTGGTGTATAGGAATGCTTGTGATTTTTGAACATTGATTTTATATCCTGAGACTTTGCTGAAGTTGCTTATCAGTTGCAGGAGCTTTTGGGCTGAGGTGATGGGGTCTTCTAGGTATACTATCATGTCTGCAAATAGAGACAATTTGGCTTCCACCTTTCCTATTTGAATACCCTTTATTTCTTTTTCTTGCCTGATTGCTCTGGCTAGAACTTCCAGTACTATGTTGAATAGGAGTGGTGAGAGGGCATCCTTGTCTAGTGCCGGATTTCAAAGGGAATGCTTCCAGTTTTGCCCATTAAGTATGATATTGGCTGTTGGTTTGTCATAAATAGCTTTTATTACTTTGAGATATGTTCCATCAATACCAAGTTTATTGAGGGTTTTTAGCATAAAGGGCTGTTGAATTTTGTCAAATGCCTTCTCTGCATCAATTGAGATAATCATGTGATTTTTTTTTGCTTCTGTTTATGTGGTGAATTACATTTATAGACTTGCGTATGTTGAACCAGCCTTGCATCCCAGGATGAATCCTACTTGATCATGATGGATAAGTTTTTAATGTGCTGTTGCAATCGGTTTGCCAGTATTTTATTGAAGATTTTTGCATCTATGTTCATCATGGATATTGGCCTGAAGTTTTCTTTTCTTGTTGAGTCTCTGCCAGGTTTTGGTATCAGGATGATGTTGGTCTCATAAAATGATTTGGGAAGGGTTCCTCTTTTGGATTATTTGGAATAGTTTCAGAAGGAATGGTACCAGATCCTCTTTGTGTGTCTGGTAGAATTCAGCTGTGAACCCATCTGGACCTGGGCTTTTTGTGTGGTAGGCTCTTAATTGCTGCCTCAACTTCAGACCTTGTTATTGGTCTATTCATAGTTTCGCTTCCTCCTGGTTTAGGCTTGGGAGGACACAGGCGTCAGGAATTTATCCATTTCTTCCTGATTTACTAGTTTATGTGCATAGAGTTGTTTGTAGTATTCTCTGATGATGGTTTGAATTTCTGTGGAATCTGTGGTGATTTCCTTTATCGTTTTATTGCATCTATTTGGTTGTTCTCTCTCTTCTTTTTATCAGTCTGGCTAGTGGTCTGTCTATTTTGTTGATCTTTTCGAAAAACCAGCTCTTAGATTTATTGATTTTTGAAGGGTTTTTCTTGTCTCTATCTCCTTCAGTTCTGCTCTGATCTTAGTTATTTCTTGTCTTGCTAGGTTTTGAGCTTTTTGATCTTGCTCCTCTAGCTCTTTCAATTTTGACGATAGGGTGTCAATTTTGGATCTCCACTCTTCTCATGTGGGCACTTATTGCTATATATTTTCCTCTACAGACTGCTTTAAATGTGTCCCAGAGATTCTGGTACGTTGTGTCTTCATTCTCGTTGGTTTCAAAGAACTTCTTTATTTCTGCCTTCATTTCATTGTTTATCAATCAACATTCAAGAGCCAGTTGTTCAGTTTCCATGAAGCTGTGCGGTTCTGAGTTATTTTCTGAATTCTGAGTTCCAACTTGATTGCACTATGGTCTGAGAGACTGTTTGTTATGATTTCCGTTGTTTTGCATTTGCTGAGGAGTGCTTTACTTCCAATTATGTGGTCAATTTTGGAGTAGGTGTGATGTGGTGCTGAGAAGAATGTATATTCTGTGGATTTGGGGTGGAGAGTTCTGTAAATGTCTATCAGGTTTGCTTGTTCCAGGTCTGAGTTCAAGTCCTGGATATCCTTGTTAATTTTCTGTCTGGTTGATCTGTCTGCTATTGACAGTGGAGTGTTAAAGTCTCCACTATTATTGTGTGGGAGTCTAAGTCTTTGTAAGTCATTAAGAACTTGCCTTATATATCTGGTGCTCCTACATTGGGTCCATATATATTTAGAATCGTTATCTCTTCTTGTTGTATCGATCCTTTTACCATTATGTAATGACCTTCTTTGTCCCTTTTGATCTTTGTTACTTTAAAGTCTATTTTATCAGAGATGATTGCAACTCCTGCTTTTTTGCTCTCCATTTGCTTGGTAAATCTTCCTCCATCCCTTTATTTTGAGCCTTTGTGTATCTTTGCATGTGAGGTGGGTTTCCTGGATACAGCACACCGATGGGTTTTGGTTTTTTATCCAATTTGCCAGTCTGTGTCTTTTGATTGGTGCATTTAGCCCATTTACATTCAGGGTTAATATTGTTATGTGTGAATTGATACTGCCATTTTGATGCTAGCTGGCTGTTTTGCCCTTTGGTTCATGTACATTCTTCATTTTGTTGATGGTCTTTAGCATTTGGTATGCTTTTAGGATGGCTGGAACTGGTTGTTTCTTTCTATGTGTAGTGCCTCTTCAGGAGCTCTTGTAAAGCAGGCCTAGTGGTGACAAAATCTCTGAGTACTTGCTTGTTCGTGAAGGATTTTATTTTTCCTTCACTTATGAAGCTCAGTTTGGCTGGATATGAAATTCTGGGTTGAAAGTTCTTTTCTTTAAGGATGTTGAATATTGGCCCACTCTCTTCTGGCTTGTAGAGTCTCTGCCGAGAGATCTGCTGTGAGTCTGATGGGCTTCCTTTGTGGGTGACCTGACCTTTCTCTCTGGCTGCCCTTAGTATTTTCTCCTTCGTTTCAACCCTAGTGAATCTGACGATTATGTGCCTTGGGGTTGCTCTTCTTGAGTATCTTTGTGGTGTTCTCTGTATTTCCTGGAGTTGAGTATTGACCTGTCTTGCTAGGTTGGGGAAATTTTCCTGGATAATATCCTGAAGAGTGTTTTCCAGCTTGGATTCATTCTCTTCATCACATTCTGGTACACCTATCAAACGTAGGTTGGGTCTCTTCACATAGTCCCACATTTCTTGGAGATTTTGTTCATTCCTTTTTGCACTTTTTCTTTAATCTTGGTTTCTCGTTTTATTTCATTGAGTTGATCTTCAACTTCTGATATTCTTTCTTCTGCTTGGTCAATTCGGCTGTTGAAACTTGTGCATGCTTGCAGTTCTCGTGTTGTTGTGTTTTTCAGCTCCTTCAATTCATTCATATTCCTCTCTAAGTTGTCCATTCTCGTTATCAATTCCTCGAATCTTTTTCAAATCTTTTTCTAGGTTCTTAGTTTCTTTGCACTGGTTTAGAACATGTTCCTTTAGCTCACTGAAGTTTCTCATTATCCACTTTCTGAAGTCTGATTCGTCATTTCGTCACATTCATTCTCCGTCCAGCTTTGTTCCTTGCTGGTGAGGAGTTTTGGTCCTTTAGGTGAGGTGTTTTGGTTTCGGTGTTTTCCTCCTTTTGCGCTGGTTTCTTCCCATCTTTATGGATTTATCCGCCTGTCGTCTTAGTATTGGCTGATTTTTCAATTGGGTCTCTGTGTGGACACTGAGATTGTTGATGATGAAGTATTTCTGTTACTTAGTTTTCCTCTAATGATCTATCCTCTGCTGTATGAGTGCTGAGGTCCTCCAGGCCCTGCTTGTCTGGGGTATACCTGCAGCAGCTGCAGAACAGTGAGGATGATACCAGTTTCTTCTTCTGCTGTCCTTGTTCCAGAATGATGCCAGCCAAATGTCAGTCTGATTAGTCCTTTTCTGGGGTGACTCCTTGGATATACAGGGTCAGGGAGCTGCTTGAGGAGACAGTCTGTGCTTTATAGGAGCTCCAGTGCTGAGCTGTGAGCTCTGTTGTTCATTCAGGGTTGTTGGGAGGTTGTTTATGTCTGCTGCAATAGAACTCATAAAACACCACCCTTTCACCCTTAGATGCTCTGTCTCAGGAGTTGGGGCTTTCTTTATGAGTATCTGTTGCACTGTCCTGCCCCACTAGGCGGCAGTCTATTCACTATTTGCCTGCGCTCTGACCTGCTAGCGCAGGTCCGCCCTGCTGCTGGGCTCCCTTCTGCTGTGGGGTGGGAGACTCTCTGTTATGGCAGGTTGCCTCGCAGCAGGCTGGTCCTGGGCGGTACTTCAGTGGGGTGGACTGCGTCAGTGGTGGACGCCCTCCCTCACCGGGCTGCACCGTCCTAGATGCCGCAGCAAAACTCTCAGCCCCAAGCACTCCAGTCGCCGCCCTGCTTGTCCCCATGATGGGACCCGCCGAGCCCGATCACCCAGCTCCCTGCCTCAGAGTTGTCCTCTCTCTCTCTCTTCCTCTCCCCAAGCTGAAAGGTCGACTCTCTCACTGGCCCCAGTAGCCTGCGATAGGGCACTGGGATCTTGTGCCGCTGCCTAGTACCCCGGCTCAGATCACGCTTCCCAGGAAACTCCTGGTCTGTCTCATTGTCCAAGTCCCGTTCAATCAGATGAACATGCCAATCTGCCCTTCCAAATCTCAGATTGCCGGTTTAACAGGGCACCCAGACCAGTGAGTTCCGCTGGGTCCCGTGGCGCCCGGCTGGTTGGCGGGTGCTGGCGTCCCGTGTCTCTCCACACCTGGGACTTTCAACGCTCTGTGGGCATAAAGGAACATCCAAGAATGCGGCTAGGACTCACCCTCTGTGCCTTCACTGAGAGCTGCAATCCTGAGTCACCTCTGACGCCATCTTGCCTCCTCTACAGGTTTTTATTCAGTGATTCTCTGAATGAGTGGCCATAAATATAGACTCAGACTATATCACTGTGTTTAATATTCAGTGAGGCTAAAAGTGGCCATATGACAAATTCTATGACTCCACATGTGCGTTATTCACTCTTTTCTGAAGTCTGATTCCGTCATTTCGTCACATTGATTCTCCGTCCAGCTTTGTTCCTTGCTGGTGAGGAGTTTTGGTCCTTTTTGGAGGTGAGGTGTTTTGGTTTCGGTGTTTTCCTCCTTTTGCGCTGGTTTCTTCCCATCTTTATGGATTTATCCGCCTGTCGTCTTAGTATTGGCTGATTTTTCAATTGGGTCTCTGTGTGGACACTGAGATTGTTGATGATGAAGTATTTCTGTTACTTAGTTTTCCCTCTAATGATCTATCCTCTCTGCTGTATGAGTGCTGAGGTCCACTCCATGCCCTGCTTGTCTGGGTTATACCTGCAGCGGCTGCAGAACAGTGAGGGATGTTACCAGTTTCTTCTTCTGCTGTCCTTGTTCCAGAATAATGCCAGCCAAATGTCAGTCTGATTAGTCCTTTTCTGGGGTAACTCCTTGGATATACAGGGGTCAGGGAGCTGCTTGAGGAGACAGTCTGTGCTTTATAGGAGCTCCAGTGCTGAGCTGTGTCCTCTGTTGTTCATTCAGGGTTGTTGGGAGGTTGTTTATGTCTGCTGCTATAGAACTCATAAAACACCACCCTTTCCACCCTCCCTTAAATGCTCTCTCTCAGGGAGTTTGGGCTTTCTTTATGAGTATCTGTTGCACTGTCCTGCCCCACTAGGCGGCAGTCTATTCACTATTTGCCTGCCGGAGCTCTGACCTACTAGCGCAGGTCCGCCCAGTTGCTGCTGGGCTCCCTTCTGCTGTGGAGTGCTGCCGGCTCCTGGGAGACTCTCTGTTATGGCAGGTTGCCTCGGCAACGGTGGGCTGCATCTGTCCTGGGCGGTACTTCAGTGGCGGTGGACTGCGTCAGCAATGGTGGACGCCCCTCCCTCACCGGGCTGCACCGTCCTAGATGCCGGCAGCAAAACTCTCAGCCCCAAGCACATCCAGTCGCCGCCCTGCTTGTCCCCATGAGCGTGGGACCCGCCGAGCCCGATCACCCAGCTCCCTGCCTCAGAGTTTGTCCTCTCTCTCTCTCTCTTCCTCTCCCCAAGCTGAAAGGTCGACTCTCTCACTGGCGCCCCAGTAGCCTGCGGATAGGGCACTGAGATTTGTGCCGCTGCCTAGTACCCCGGCTCAGATCACGCTTCCCAGGAAACTCCTGGTCTGTCTCATTGTCCAAGTCCCGTTCAATCAGATGAACATGCCAATCTGCCCTTCCAAATCTCAGATTGCCGGTTTAACAGGGCACCCAGACCAGTGAGTTCCGAGCTGGGTCCCACCGTGGCGCCGGCTTGGTTAGCCGGGTGTGCTAGCGTCCCGTGTTTCTCCCACACCTGGGACTTTCAACGCTCTGTGGGCATAAAAGGAACATCCAAGAATGCGGCTAGGACTCACCTTCTGTGCCTTCACTGAGAGCTGCAATCCTGAGTCGCCTCTACGACGCCATCTTGCCTCCTCCCCCCTCCACAGGTGTTTATTATTCAGTGATTCTCTGAATGAGTGGCCATAAAATATAGACTCCAGACTATATCACAAGTGTTTAATATTCAGTGAGGCTGTGAAAGAGTGGCCATATGAAACAGAATTCTAATGACTCCACATGTGCGTTATTCACTCTTTTTCTGAATGAGTAGCCGTATGACATAGACACCTCATTATTCTCCATGTGTGCATTATTTCAACAAGTTCGTTATGAGTATCCATACCAAATAGACTCCTAAAACTTTCCCAGGTGTGTATTACTCAGCGTTACACAGAATTAGATTTCATATGAATTAGAGTCCTGATTACCACCCAGGTGTGTGTTATTAGGGAAGGCACTTAATCCATGACTATGTTTTTTTTTTTTAATTTTTATTGCGTTATAGGTTTGGGGGTACATGTGCAGAACGAGCAAGATACTTGCACAGGCACACACATGGCAGTGTGCTTTGCTGCCTTCCTCCCCCTCACCCACACTTGGTATTCATCCCCAGGCTATCCCCCCCAGCCCCCCACGCTGTCCCTCCCCCTTTCCGCCCAACAGTCCCCAGTGTATAGTAGACCACCTCTCTGTGTCCATGTGTTCTTATTTTTCTCACCCACCTATGAGTGAGTATATGCGGTATTTCTTTTTCTGTTCTTGTGTCAGTTTGCTGAGAATGATGTTCTCCAGATTCATCCATGTCCCTACAAAGGACACAAACTCATCATTTTTGATTGCTGCATAATATTCCATGGTGTATATGTGCCATATTTTCCCAGTCCAGTCTGTCATCATTGGGCATTTGGGTTGGTTCCAGATCTTTGCTATTGTAAACAGGGCTGCAATGAACATTCGTGTGCATGTTTCCTTATCATAGAACGATTTATAGTCCTTTGGATAGATACCCAGTAATGGGATTGCTGGGTCAAATGGAATTTCTATTTCTAGGTCCCTGAGGAATCGCCACACTGTCTTCCACAATGGTTGAACTAATTTACACTCCCACCAACAGTGTAAGAGTGTTCCTATTTCTCCACATCCTCTCCAGCATCTGCTGTCTCCAGATTTTTTAATGATCGCCATTCTAACTGGCGTGAGATGATATCTCAATGTGGTTTTGATTTGCATCTCTCTAATGGCCAATGACGATGAGCACTTTTTCATATGTTTGTTGGTCTCATGTATGTCTTCTTTTGTAAAGTTTCTGTTCATATCCTTTGCCCATTTTTGAATGGACTTGTTTGTTTTTTCCTGTAAATCTGTTTGAGTTCTTTGTAAATTCTGGATATCAACCCTTTGTCAGATGTGTAAACTGCAAAGATTTTTTCCCATTCTGATGGTTGCCGATTCACTCTAGTGACTGTTTCTTTTGCCGTGCAGAAGCTGTGGGGTTTGATTAGGTCCCATTTGTCTATTTTGGCTTTTGTTGCCAATGCTTTTGGTGTTTTGTTCATGAAGTCCTTGCCGACTCCTTTGTCCTGAATGGTTTTGCCTAGATTTTCTTCTAGGGTTTTTATGGTGTCAGGTTTTACGTTTAAGTCTTTAATCCATCTGGAGTTAATTTTAGTGTAAGGTGTCAGGAAGGGGTCCAGTTTCTGCTTTCTGCACATGGCTAGCCAGTTTTCCCAACACCATTTATTAAATAGGGAATCCTTTCCCCATTGCCTGTTTTTGTCTGGTTTATCAAAGATAATATGGCTGTAGATGTGTTGTGTTGCCTCCGATGCCTCTGTTCTGTTCCATTGGTCTATATCTCTGTTTTGGTACCAGTACCATGCTGTTTTGATTACTGTAGCCTTGTAGTATAGTTTGAAGTCTGGTAGCGTGATGCCTCCCGCTGTGTTCTTTTGCTTAGAATTGACTTGGCTATGCGGGCTCTTTTTTGGTTCCATATGAAATTCATGGTGTTTTTTTCCAGTTCGGTGAAGAAATTCAATGGTAGTTTGATGGGGATAGCATTGATTGTGTAAATTATTTCGGGCAGTATAGCCATTTTCACGATATTGTTTCTTCCTAACCACGAACATGGAATGTTTCTCCATCTGTTTGTGTCCTCTCTTATTTCGTTGAGCAGTTGGTTGTAGTTTTCCTTAAAGAGGTCCCTTACATTCCTAGTGAGTTGTATTCCTAGGTATTTTATTTTCTTTGTAGCAATTGTGAATGGCAGTTCATTCTTGATTTGTTTCTCTTTAAGTCTGTTATTGGTGTATAGGAATGCTTGTGATTTTTGAACATTGATTTTATATCCTGAGACTTTGCTGAAGTTGCTTATCAGTTGCAGGAGCTTTTGGGCTGAGGTAATGGGGTCTTCTAGATGTACTATCATGTCGTCTGCAAATAGAGACAATTTGGCTTCCACCTTTCCTATTTGAACACCCTTCATTTCTTTTTCTTGCCTGATTGCTCTGGCTAGAACTTCCAGTACTATGTTGAATAGAAGTGGTGAGAGAGGGCATCCTTGTCTAGTGCCGGATTTCAAAGGGAATGCTTCCATTTTTTGTCCATTAAGTACGATATTGGCTGTTGGTTTGCCATAAATAGCTTTTATTACTTTGAGATATGTTCCATCAATACCAAGTTTATTGAGGGTTTTTAGCATAAAGGGCTGTTGAATTTTGTCAAATGCCTTCTCTGCATTAATTGAGATAATCATGTGATTTTTGTTTTTGCTTCTGTTTATGTGGTGAATTACATTTATAAACTTGCGTATGTTTAACCAGCCTTGCATCCCCGGGATGAATCCTACTTGATCATGATGGATAAGTTTTTTAATGTGCTGTTGCAATCGGTTTGCCAGTATTTTATTGAAGATATTTGCATCTATGTTCATCATGGATATTGGCCTGAAGATTTCTTTTCTTGTTGAGTCTCTGCCAGGTTTTGGTATCAGGATGATGTTGGTATCATAAAATGATTTGGGAAGGGTTTCCTCTTTTTGGATTATTTGGAAAAGTTTCAGAACGAATGGTACCATATCCTCTTTGTGTGTCTGGTAGAATTCAGCTGTGAACCCAACTGGACCTGGCCTTTTTTTGTGTGGTAGTCTCTTAATTGCTGCCTCAACTTCAGACCTTGTTATTGGTCTATTCATACTTTCGGCTTCCTCCTGGTTTAGGCTTGGGAGGACACAGGCGTCCAGGAATTTATCCATTTCTTCCTGATTTACTAGTTTATGTGCATAGAGTTGTTTGTAGTATTCTCTGATGATGGTTTGAATTTCTGTGGAATCTGTGGTGATTTCCCTTTATCGTTTTTTATTGCATCTATTTGGTTGTTCTCTCTCTTCTTTTTTATCAGTCTGGCTAGTGGTCTGTCTATTTTGTTGATCTTTTCGAAAAACCAGCTCTTAGATTTATTGATTTTTTGAAGGGTTTTTCTTGTCTCTATCTCCTTCAGTTCTGCTCTGATCTTAGTTATTTCTTGTCTTCGGCTAGGTTTTGAGCTTTTTTGATCTTGCTCCTCTAGCTCTTTCAATTTTGACGATAGGGTGTCAATTTTGGATCTCTCCACTCTTCTCATGTGGGCACTTATTGCTATATATTTTCCTCTACAGACTGCTTTAAATGTGTCCCAGAGATTCTGGTACGTTGTGTCTTCATTCTCGTTGGTTTCAAAGAACTTCTTTATTTCTGCCTTCGTTTCATTGTTTATCCAATCAACATTCAAGAGCCAGTTGTTCAGTTTCCATGAAGCTGTGCGGTTCTGAGTTATTTTCTGAATTCTGAGTTCCAACTTGATTGCACTATGGTCTGAGAGACTGTTTGTTATGATTTCCGTTGTTTTGCATTTGCTGAGGAGTGCTTTACTTCAAATTATGTCAATTTTGGAGTAGGTGTGATGTGCTGCTGAGAAGAATGTATATTCTGTGGATTTGGGGTGAGAGTTCTGTAAATGTCTCTCAGGTTTGCTTGTTCCAGGTCTGAGTTCAAGTCCTGGATATCCTTATTAATTTTCTCTGGTTGATCTGTCTGCTATTGACAATGGAGTGTTAAAGTCTCCCCTATTATTGTGTGAGTCTAAGTCCTTTGTAAGTCATTAAGAACTTGCCTTATATATCTGGGTGCCTACATTGGGTCCATATATATTTAGAATCGTTATCTCTTCTTGTTGTATCGATCCTTTCCATTATGTATTGACCTTCTTTGTCTCTTTTGATCTTTGTTACTTTAAAGTCTATTTTATCAGAGATGAGAATTGCAACTCCTGCTTTTTTTTGCTCTCCATTTGCTTGGTAAATCTTCCTCCATCCCTTTATTTTGAGCCTTGTGTATCTTTGCATGTGAGTTGGTTTCCTGGATACAGCACACCGATGGGTTTTGGTTTTTATCCAGTTTGCCAGTCTGTGTCTTTTGATTGGTGCATTTAGCCCATTTACATTCAGGGTTAATATTGTTATGTGTGAATTTGATACTGCCATTTTGATGCTAGCTGGCTGTTTTGCCCATTGGTTCATGTACAGTCTTCATTTTGTTGATGGTCTTTAGCATTTGGTATGCTTTTAGGATGGCTGGAACTGGTTGTTTCTCTATGGTGCCTCTTTCAGGAGCTCTTGTAAAGCAGGCCTAGTGGTGACAAAATCTCTGAGTACTTGCTTGTTCGTGAAGGTTTTATTTTTCCTTCACTTATGAAGCTCAGTTTGGCTGGATATGAAATTCTGGGTTGAAAGCTCTTTTCTTTAAGGATGTTGAATATTGGCCCCACTCTCTTCTGGCTTGTAGAGTCTCTGCCGAGAGATCTGCTGTGAGTCTGATGGGCTTCCCTTTGTGGGTGACCTGACCTTTCTCTCTGGCTGCCCTTAGTATTTTCTCCTTCGTTTCAACCCTAGTGAATCTGACGATTATGTGCCTTGGGGTTGCTCTTCTTGCAGAATATCTTTGTGGTGTTCTCTGTATTTCCTGGAGTTGAGTATTGACCTGTCTTGCTAGGTTGGGGAAATTTTCCTGGATAATATCCTGAAGAGTGTTTTCCAGCTTGGATTCATTCTCTTCGTCACATTCTGGTACACCTATCAAACGTAGGTTGGGTCTCTTCACATAGTCCCACATTTCTTGGAGATTTTGTTCATTCCTTTTGCACTTTTTCTTTAATCTTGGTTTCTCGTTTTATTTCATTGAGTTGATCTTCAACTTCTGATATTCTTTCTTCTGCTTGGTCAATTCGGCTGTTGAAACTTGTGCATGCTTCAAAGTTCTCGTGTTGTGTTTTTCAGCTCCTTCAATTCATTCATATTCCTCTCTAAGTTGTCCATTCTCGTTATCAATTCCTCGAATCTTTTTCAAATCTTTTTTCTAGGTTCTTAGTTTCTTTGCACTGGTTTAGAACATGTTCCTTTAGCTCACTGAAGTTTCTCATTATCCACTTTCTGAAGTCTGTTTCCGTCATTTCGTCACATTGATTCTCCGTCCAGCTTTGTTCCCTTGCTGGTGAGGAGTTTTGGTCCTTTTTTGGAGTTGAGGTGTTTTGGTTTCGGGTGTTTTCCTCCTTTTTGCGCTGGTTTCTTCCCATCTTTATGGATTTATCCGCCTGTCGTCTTAGTATTGGCTGATTTTTCAATTGGGTCTCTGTGTGGACACTGAGATTGTTGATGATGAAGTATTTCTGTTACTTAGTTTTCCCTCTAATGATCTATCCTCTCTGCTGTATTAGTGCTGAGGTCCACTCCAGGCCCTGCTTGTCTGGGGTATTACCTGCAGCAGCTGCAGAACAATGAGGGATGATACCAGTTTCTTCTTCTGCTGCCCTTGTTCCAGAATGATGCCAGCCAAATATCAGTCTGATTAGTCCTATTCTGAGGTGACTCCTTGGATATACAGGGGTCAGGGAGCTGCTTGAGGAGACAGTCTGTGCTTTATAGGAGCTCCAGTGCTAAGCTGTGAGCTCCGTTGTTCATTCAGGGTTGTTGGGAGGTTGTTTATGTCTGCTGCATTAGAACTCATAAAACACCACTCTTTTTTTTTTTTCACCCTTAGATGTTCTGTCTCAGAGAGTTGGGGCTTTCTTTATGAGTATCTGTTGCACTGTCCTGCCCCACTAGATGGCAGTCTATTCACTATTTGCCTGCCGGGGCTCTGACCCGCTGGGCTCCCTTCTGCTGTGGAGCGCGGAGTCTCTCTGTTATGGCAGGTTGCCTCGGCAACGGCAGGCAGTCCTGGGCGGTACTTAAGTGGGGGTGCACTTTGTCATCAATGGTGGACGTCCCTCCCTGACGGGGCTGCACCGTCCTAGATGCCGGCAGCAGAACTCTCAGCCCCAAGCGCCTCCAGTCGCCGCCCTGCTTTTCCCCGTGAGTGTGGGACCCGCCGAGCCCGTTCACCCAGCTCCCTGCCTCAGAGTCCGTCCTCTCTCTCTCTCTCTTCCTCTCCCCAAGCTGAAAGGTCGACTCTCTCACTGGCGCCCCAGGAGCCTGCTGATAGGGCACTGGGATCCGTGCGATCTCCCGTGCCGCTGCCCACTACCCCGGCTCAGATCACGCTTCCCAGGAAACTCCTGGTCTGGCTCATTGTCCAAGTCCCGTTCAATCAGATGGACATGCCAATCTGCCCTTCCAAATCTCAGATTGCCGGTTTAACAGGGCACCCAGACCAGTGAGTTCCGCGGGTCCCGCTGCGCGGCCGGCCAAAGGCGGCGGAGCGGCTGCGTTAGCCGGCTGCTAGCGTTTCGTGTCTCTCCACACCTGGAACTTTCAACGCTCTGTGGGCATAAAAGGAACATCCGAGGATGCGGCTAGGACTCACCCTCTGCGCCTTCACCGAGAGCTGCAATCCTGAGTCACCTCTCTGACGCCATCTTGCCTCCAGTCCAATCCATGACTATCTTAAACTGTGTCTTGATTACTCCATTGAAGCTAAATATTCATTGAAATTCTGAATGAGAGGCCATACAAAATAGACACCTGACTATTGCTTTATTGTGAATTATTCAATAAGGTACTAAATGAGTGGCAGTATGAAATAGAATCCTGAGAATTCTCTAGGTGTGTATCATTAAGGGAAGCACAGAATGAGTGGCCATATAAAAAATGCTCGACTATTACCCTGGTGTGGATTATTCACTGAAAATCGAAATGAGTGGCTTCGTGAAATAGACTCTTAACTCTTCCCCAGGTGTGTAGTATTGAATGAGACTCTGACTAAGTGGGCATAAAAAAGAGACACAAGTGTATTGCCCAGGTGTTCATTACATACAGAGACTCTGAATGTGTAGACATTTGAAATAGACCCTTGACTGTTTCTGAGGGGAGTATTATTCACAGACGCCCAGAACGAGTGGCCATGTGAAAGAGATTCCTGACTTATCAGATATACATGTTATTCACTAAAACACTGAAACAGTGTCCTTATGAAATAGATTGCATTTTACTCCACAGGTGCGTGTTATTTTTTGACTCTCCAAACGATCCACCATATAAAATTGACTAGTGATTATTCCCCACATGTGCAATATTCAAAGAGGTTCTCTATGAGTGTCCATATCAAACAGTCTCCTGACTCTCACACATTTGTGTATCATTCACCGAGCTGCTTTATTTGGGGCTACTGTCAATAGGGTCCTCACTCCTCCACAGCTGTTTATTAAGCAATGAAGCTCCGAATGAGAGGCCATATAAAATAGACTCCTTACTATTGCCCCATTGTGCATTATTCAGTAATGCTGTGATTGATTGGCCATATGACCTGGACTCTGACTATTCCCAAGGTGTGTATTCTTCAGTCAGTTTCTGAACGGATGACCTCATAAAATAGACTCCTGACTCTGTCCTATTGAGTATTTAACATCTCTTCATTTTCCACTTAGTCGCTGGGTCAATGGCAATATCAAATAGTCTCCAGACAATTCTCCAGGTGTGCATTATTCAGTGAGTCTCTTAATAAGTGTCTATATATAATAGAATCCTGAGTATTTTCCAGATATATATGATTCTTCACTGAGGAACTGAATAAGTGGCCATGTCAAGTACGCTCCTGAAATTTCCATACATCTGTATTATTCTGTGAGGCTCTGAATGAGTGGCCTTAAAATAGAGACTTCTATATACTCCACAGGAGTGAGATTTCACATTCAGCTGTAAATGACTGGCTATACAAAATAGAATTCTGAATTTCCCAAGATGTCTGTTACTCAGTTAGGCTCTGAGTATTTGGCTATATGAAATAGAATTCTGACTACAATACAGGTGTTCTTTACTCAATGAACATCTTAAAAATGCCCCATGTAACAGCGTCCAGATTATTCCTCATGTATTTATTATTCATTAAGTCTCTGAAACTTTGGCCATATGAAATTGTTTCCTGACTAGTCTACAGGCATGTATTATTGACACTGACTCTAAATATTTGGGCATATGGAAAAGACTAGTGACTATTCCAAAGTTGTGTATTACTGACACAGGCTTTGGTTTTGTGGCCATATAAAATAGACTAGTGTCTATTCCACACGTGTGCATTATTCCCGTAGGCTGTAAATGAGTGGCTATGTAAAGTACACTCCTAACACTTCTTCAGGTGTGTGTCACTAAGTGAGGCTCTTTTTGTATGACAATATGAAACAGGAGGCTGTCTATCTCAAATACTTGTATTATTCAGTGAATCTCTGAATGAATACCTATATGATATAGACTGCTAAGTATTTTACATTTTTGCATTTTTCACTGAGGTTACGAGTCAGTGGCCATATAAAATGGAATCCTGACTAACACACACGTGCATGATATTTACTAAGGCTATGAATGGGTGTCCTAATAAAATAGACTCCTGGCTACTCCACAGGTGTGCATCATTTTCCGAGAATCTGAATATATGTCCATCGAAAATAGACTCCAAATTATTCCCCAGGTGTGTGTTATTCAGTGAGGCTCAGAAGATATGGCAATATCAATTAGATTCCTTACTATATAAGGGTCTGTCTTATTCACTGAAGCTCTGAATATGTGTCTACATGAAATAGACTCCTGACTACACCACATTATTAAGTGACACTCCGAATTAAAGGCCACATGAAAAAGTCTCCTGACTATTCCACAGGTGTGCATTATTAGGTGAGACACTGAATGAGGGGATAAAGGTAAATCCTGACTATTTCTCCAGGTGTGTACACTTAGTGAGGCTATTAACGAGTGGCCATAGGAAAGAGTCTTCTGCCTATTCCGCAGGTGTGCATTATTTAGTGATTCTCTGAATGAGTGGCCATAAAAAATAGACTCCAAACTATATCACAAGTGTGTAATATTCAGTGAGGCTATGAAAGAGGGGCCATATGAAATGGACTTCTTTTTACTTCACATGTGCATTATTCACAGTTTGTCTGAATGAGTAGCCATATGACATAGACTCCTCATTATTATCCATGTGTGCATTAATCAAACAGGCTCTCTTTGAGTGTCCATACCAAATAGACTCCAGTCACTGCCCCAGGTGTGTATTACTCAGCGACACACAAAATTAACGTTCATATAAAATAGATTCCTCACTATCACACAGGTGTGTATCATTCAGCAAGGCACTTAATTCGTGGCTATGTTAAACAGCATCCTGATTACTCCATAGAACTCTACTATTCACTGAAACATTGAATAATAGACCACATAAAATAGACACCTGACTATTGCTCCATTGTTAATTATTCAATAAGGTTCTAAATGAGTGGTAGTATTAAATAGAATCCTGAAAATTCTTCAGGTGTATATCACTCAGTGAGGCACAAAATGAATGGCCATATAAAAAATGCTCGACTATTACCCTGGTGTGCATTATTCACTGTGTGAATAGACTAAATGAGTGTCTACATGACGTAGACTCTTAAACCTTTTTTTGTTGTGTATAATTGAATGAGTCTCTGACTAAGTTAGCATAAAAAAGAGACTCAGGTGTATTGCCCAGGTGTTCATTATGTACAGAGACTTTGAATGTGTAGCCATTTGAAGTAGACCCTTGACTATTTTTGAGGGGAGTGTTCTTCACAGAGGCCATGAAGGAGTGGCCATGTGAAAGAGATTCCTGACTTATCAGATATACATATTATTCACTAAAACACTGAAAGAGTGGTCTTATAAAATAGAACCCATTTTACTCAACAGGTGTGCATTATTTTTTGATTCTCCAAACTAATCACCATATAAAAGAGACTAGTGATTATTCCCCAAATATGCAGTATTCGAAAAGGTTCTGTATGAGTGTGTATGTCAAATAGTCTCCTGACTCTGACACATGTGTGCATCATTCACGGAACTGCTTAATTTGGGGCTACCTGAAATAGGGTCCTGACTACTCCACGGCTGTTTATTATGCACTGAAGCTCCGAATGACAGGCCATATGAAATAGACTCCTTAGTATTGCCGCATTGTGCCTTATTCGGTAATGCTGTGATTGAGTGTCCATACCAAATAGACTCCTGGCTACTCCACAGGTGTGCATTATTTAGTGATTCTCTGAATGAGTGGCCATATGAAATAGACTCCTGGCTACTCCACAGGTGTGCATTATTCACTGAGGCTCTGAATGAGTGGCCATATGAAATAGACTCCTGGCTACTCCACAGGTGTGCATTATTTAGTGATTCTCTGAATGAGTGGCCATATGAAATAGACTCCTGGCTACTCCACAGGTGTGCATTATTCACTGAGGCTCTAAATGAGTGGCTATATGAAATAGACTCCTGGCTACTCCACAGGTGTGCATTATTTAGTGATTCTCTGAATGAGTGGCCATATGAAATAGACTCCTGGCTACTCCACAGGTGTGCATTATTCACTGAGGCTCTAAATGAGTGGCTATGAAATAGACTCCTGGCTACTCCACAGGTGTGCATTATTCACTGAGGCTCTGAATATGTGTCTACATGAAATAGACTCCTGGCTACTCCACAGGTGTGCATTATTTAGTGATTCTCTGAATGAGTGGCCATATGAAATAGACTCCTGGCTACTCCACAGGTGTGCATTATTCACTGAGGCTCTGAAACTTTGGCCATATGAAATAGACTCCTGGCTACTCCACAGGTGTGCATTATTCACTGAGGCTCTAAATGAGTGGCTATGAAATAGACTCCTGGCTACTCCACAGGTGTGCATTATTCACTGAGGCTCTGAATGAGTGGCCATATAAAATAGACTAGTGTCTATTCCACACTGTGCATTATTCACTGAGGCTCTAAATGAGTGGCTATATGAAATAGACTCCTGGCTACTCCACAGGTGTCCCTTACTCAGTGAGTCTCTTTTTTGTATGACAATATGAAACAGGATGCTGTTATATTTAATATTTGTTTTATTTAGTGAATCTCTGAATGAGTGTCTATATGAAATAGACTGCTGAGTACTTTACATTTGTGCATTTTACACTGAAATGCACAAATTGGAATCCGGACTAATCCAGACGTGCATATTATTCACTGAGGCTATGAATAAGTGTTCTAATAAAAGAGACTCCTGGCTACTCCTCAGGTGTACATTATTTACCGAGGATCTGAATAAATGTCCATCGACAATAGACTCCAAATTATTCCCCAGGTGTGTATTATTCAGTGAAGCTCAGAAGATGTGGCCATATTAATTAGATTACTTACAACAAAAAGGGCCTGTTTTATTCACTGTGTCTCTGAATATGTGTCTACATGAAATAGACTCCTGACTACAGCACATTATTCAGTGACACTCCGAATTAGAGGCCACATGAAAAAGTCTCCTGACTATTCCACAGGTGTGCATTATTTAGTGAGACTCTGAATGAGGGGATAAATGTAAATCCTGACTATTTTCAAACGTGTGTACACTTAGTGAGGCTCTTAACGAGTGCCCATAAAAAAGCATCTCCTGACTATTCCACAGGTGTGAATTATTTAGTGATTCTTTGAATGGGTGGCCATAAAAATAAACTCCAGACTGTATCACAAGTGTGTAATATTCAGTGAGGCTCTGAATATGTGTCTACATGAAATAGACTGCTAATTACTTTACATGTGCATTATTCACCCTTTGTCTGAATGAGTAGCCATATGACATAGACTCCTCATTATTATACATGTGTGCATTAATCGAACAGATTCTGTTAGATTGTCCATACCAAATAGACTTCTGACACTGCCCAAGGTGTGTATTACTCAACGACACAGAAAATTACAGTTTATATGAAATAGATGCCAGGCTATTACCCAGGTGTGTATCATTCAGGAAGGCACTGAATTCATGGCTATCTTGAACAGCGTCCTGATTACTCCATAGAAGTTTATTATTCACAGAAACTTTGAGTGATAAACCATATAAAATAGACACCTGACTATTGCTCCATTGTGAATTATTCAATAAGGTCCTAAATGTGTGGAATTATCAAATAGAATCCTGAGAATTCTTCACGTGTATATCACTCAGTGAGGCACAAAATGAGTGTCCATATAAAAAATGCTCGACTATTACCCTGGTGTGCATTATTCACTGAGGCTCTAAATAAGTGGATACATGAAGTAGACTCTTAACTCTTCCCCAGGTGTGTATTACTGACTGAGCCTCTGACTAAGTGGGCATAAAAAACAGACTCATGTGTATTTCCCAGGTGTTCATTACCTACAGAGTCTCTGAATATGTAGCCAATTAATGTAGACACCTGAGTATTTTTTATGGGAGTATTCTTCACAGAGGCCCTGAACGAGTGGCCATGTGAAAGAGATTCCTTACTTTTCAGATATAAATATTATTCACTAAAACACTGAAAGAGTGGCCTTCTGAAATAGAACACATTTTACTCCAGAGGTGTGCATAAGTTTTTGATTCACCAAACGAAACACCATATAAAACAGACAAGTGATTATTCCCCACATGTGCAGTATTTGAAAAGGCTTTGATTTTGTGGCCATATAAAATAGACTAGTGTCTGTTCCACACGTGTGCATTATTTCTTGATTCTGTAAATTAAAGGCTATATAAAGCAGACTCCAAACACTTCCCTGTTGTGCTTTACTCAGTGAGGCTCTTTTTGTTTAACCATATGAAACAGGATGCTGTCTATCTCAAATATTTGTATTATTCAGTGAATTTCTGAATTAGTGCCTATATGATATAGACTGCTAAGTATTTTACATTTTTGCATTTTTCACTGAGTTTACGAGTCAGTGGCCCTATAAAATGGAGTCCTGACAAATCCACACGTGCATGTTATCCACTGAGGCAATAAATAGGTGTCCTAATAAAACAGACTCCTGGCTATTCCACAGGTGTGCATCATTTGCTGAGGCTCTGAATATATGTCCATCAAAAATAGACTCCAAATTATTTTCCAGGTGTGTATTATTCACTGAGGCTCAGAATATGTTTCCGTATCAGTTAGATTCCTTACTATATCAAGTGTCTGTCTTATTCACTGAAGCTCTGAATATGTGTCAACAAGAAATAGACTCCTGACTACACCACATTATTCAGTGACACTCCGAATCAGAGTCCACATGAAAAAGTCTCCTGTCTATTTCAAAGGTGTGCATTATTTAGTGAGACTCTGAATGAGAAAACAAAGGTAAATTCTGACTATTTCTCCAGGTGTGTACACTTAGTGAGGCTCTTAACGAGTGGCCATATAAAATAGACTAGTGTCTGTTCCACACGTTTGCATTATTTCCTGATTCTGTAAATTAAAGGCTGTATAAAGTAGACTCCTAACACTTCCCTGTTGTGCTTTACTCAGTGAGGCTCTTTTTGTTTAACCATATGAAACAGGATGCTGTCTATCTCAAATATTTGTATTATTCAGTGAATTTCTGAATGAGTGCCTATATGATATAGACTGCTAAGTATTTTACATTTTTGCATTTTTCACTGAGGTTACGAGTGAGTGGCCATATAAAATGGAATCCTGACTAATCCACACGTGCATGTTATCCACTGAGGCTATAAATAGGTGTCCTAATAAAACAGACTCCTGGCTATTCCACAGGTGTGCATCATTTGCTGAGGCTCTGAATATATGTCCATCAAAAATAGACTCCAAATTATTTTCCAGGTGTGTATTATTCAGTGAGGCTCAGAATATGTTTCCATATCAGTTAGATTCCTTACTATATCAAGTGTCTGTCTTATTCACTGAAGCTCTGAATATGTGTCTACATGAAATAGACTCCTGACTACACCACATTATTCAGTGACACTCCGAATCAGAGTCCACATGAAAAAGTCTCCTGTCTATTTCACAGGTGTGCATTATTTAGTGAGACTCTGAATGAGAAAACAAAGGTAAATTCTGACTATTTCTCCAGGTGTGTACACTTAGTGAGGCTCTTAACGAGTGGCCATAGGAAAGAGACTTCTGACTATTCCACAGATGTGCATTATTTAGTGATTCTCTGAATGAGTGGCCATAAAAAATAGACTCCAGACTATATCACAAGCGTGTAATATTCAGTGAGGCTATGAAAGTGGGGCCATATGAAACAGACTTCTATTTACTCCACATGTGCATTATTCACAGTTTGTCTGAATGAGTAGCCATATGACATAGACTCCTCATTATTATCCATGTGTGCATTAATCAAAGAGCCTCTGTTTGAGTGTCCATACCAAATAGACTCCTGACCCTGCCCCAGGTGTGTATTACTCAGCGATACACAAAATTAGAGTTCATATGAAATAGACTACTGACTATCACACAGGTGCGTATCATTCAGCAAGGCACTCAATTCGTGGCTATGTTAAACAGTGTCCTGATTACTCCACAGAAGTTTACTATTCACTGAAACTTTGAATAATAGACCATATAAAATAGACACGTGACTATTGCTCCACTGTGAATTATTCAATAAGGTTCTAAATGAGTGGTAGTATCAAATAGAATCCTGAGGATTCTTCAGGTGTATATCACTCAGTGAGGCACAAAACGAGTGGAAATATAAAAAATGCTCGACTATTACCCTGGTGTGCATTATTTACTGAGGCTCTAAATAAGTGTCTACATGAAGTAGACTCTTAAATCTTCCTTTGTTTTGTATTATGGAATGAGTCTCTGACTAAGTTGGCATAAAAAAGAGACTCAGGTGCATTGCCCAGGTGTTCTTTATGTACAAAGGCTTTGAATGTGCAGTCATTTGAAGTAGACCCTTGACTATTTTTGAGGGGAGTATTCTTCACAGAGGCCCTGAGCGAGTGGCCATGTGAAAGAGATTCCTGACTTAGCAGATATACATATTATTCACTAAAACACTGAAAGAGTAGCCTTATGAAATAGAACCCATTTTACTCAACAGGTGTGTGTTATTTTTTGATTCTCCAAACTAATCACCATATGAAACAGACTAGTGATTTTTTCCCACATGTGCAGTATTCTAAAAAGTTCTGTATGAGTGTCTATGTCAAATAGTCTCCTGACTCTGACACATGTGTGTATTACTAAAGGAGCTGTTTAATTTGGGCTACCTTCAATAGGGTCCTGACTACTCCACAGCTGTTTATTATGCACTGAAGCACCGATTGACAGGCCATATGAAATAGACTCCTTACTATTGCCCCATTGTGAATTATTCGGTAATGCTGTGATTGATTGTCCATATGACTTGGACACTGACTATTCCCAAGGTGTGTATTCTTCAGTGAGATTCTGAACGAGTGACCACATAGTATAAACCCTTGACTCTATCCTCTTGACGATTTTTCAGTTCTGCATTGTCCATTGAGTCGCTGGGTGTAGGCTCATATCAAATAGTCTTTAGACTGTTCCTTAGCTGTGCATTATTCTGTGAGTTTCTGAATAAGTGGCTATATATAATATAATTCTGAGTATTTTCCAGATATATATGATTTCTCACTGAGGTTCTGCATAAGTGGCCATGTGAAATACACTGCTGACGTTTTCATATGTCTGTATAATTCTGTTAAGCTCTGAATGTGTGGCCATAAAATAGAGCCTTCTGAATGCTCCTCAGTCGTGCGTTTTTACCTTGGGCTATAAATGAGTGGCTATGGAAAATAGAATTTTATCTTTTCCCAAGGTGTATGTTAGTCAGTTAGGCTCTGAATATGTGGCTATAGGAAATAGAATTCTGAATACAATAGAGGTGTTTCTTATTCAAGAAAGTTCTGTAATTCATGACAAGTGTAATAGCGTCCTGAGTATTTCCCAGGTATTTATTATTCACTGAGGCTCTGAAATTTGGCCATATGAAATTGTTTTCTGACTTGTCCGCAGGTGTGTATTATTGACTATGACTCTAAATATTTGGGCATGTAAAATAGACAAGTCACTATCCCAAAGATGTGTATTACTCACTCAGGCTTTGATTTAGTCGGCATATAAAATAGTCTAGTGTCTATTCCACACGTGTGCATTATTCCCTGAGGCTGTAAATGAGAGGCTACATAAAGTAGACTCCTAACCCTTCCCTAGGTGTGCCTTACTCAGTGAGGCTCTTTTTGTGTGACAATATGAAACAGGATGCTGCCATATTTAATATTTGTTTTATTTAGTGAATCTCTGAATGAGTGTCTATATGAAATAGACGGCTGATTACTTTACATTTGTGCATTTTACACTTAGGTAACGAGTCAGTGGCCATATAAATTGAAATCCGGACTAATCCACACCTGCATATTATCCACTGAGGCTATGAATGAGTGTCCTAATAAAATAGACTCCTGGCTACTCCACAGGTGTACATTATTTACCGAGGCTCTGAATGAATATCCATCGAAAATAGACTCCAAATTATTCCCCAGGTGTGTATTATTCAGTGAAGCTCAGAAGATGTGGCCATATTAATTAGATTCCTTACAACATAAAGGGTCTGTTTTATTCACTTTGGCTCTGAATATGTGTCTACATGAAATAGACTCCTGACTACAGCACATTATTCAGTGACACTCCGAATTAGAGGCCACATGAAAAAGTCTCCTGACTATTCCACAGGTGTGCATTATTTAGTGAGACTCTGAATGAGGGGATACAGGTAAATCCTGACTATTTCCCCAGGTGTGTACACTTAGTGAGGCTCTTAACGTGTGGCCATAGAAAAGAGTCTCCTGACTATTCCACAGGTGTGCATTATTTAGTGAGACTCTGAATGAGGGGATAATGGTAAATCCTATTTCCCCAGGTGTGTACACTTAGTGAGGCTCTTAACTAGTGGCCATATGAAAGAGACTTCTGACTATTCCACAGGTGTGAATTATTTAGTGATTCTCTGAATGGGTGGCCATAAAAATAGACTCCAGACAATATCACAAGTGTGTAATATTAAGTGAGGATGAGAAAGAGGGTCCATAAGAATCAGACTGCTAATTACTTTAAATGTGCATTATTCACTGTTTGTCTGAATGAGTAGCCGTATGACATAGACTCCTAATTCTTATACATGTGTGCATTAATCGAACAGATTCTGTTTGATTGTCCATACCAAATAGAATCCTGACACTGCCCCAGGTGTGTATTACTCAACGATACAGAAAATTACAGTATATATGAAATAGACGCCAGGCTATTACCCAGGTGTGTATCATTCAGGAAGGCACTGAATTCGTGGCTATCTTAAACAGCGTCCTGATTACTCCACAGAAGTTTACTATTCACTGAAACTTTGAATGATAGACCATATAATATAGACACCTGACTATTACTCCATTGTGAATTATTCAATAAGGTTCTAAATGAGTGGTAGTATCAAATAGAATCCTGAATATTCTTCAGGTGTATATCACTCAGTGAGGCACAAAATCAGTGGCTGGACTATTATTCTTGTGTGCATTATTCACTGAGGCTCTAAATGAGTGGCCACAGGAAGTAGACTCTTAAATCTTCCTTTGTTGTGTATTATTGAATGAGTCTCTGACTTAGTGGGCATAAAAAAGAGACGCAGTTGTATTGTCCAGGTGTTCAATATGTACAAAGACTTTGAATGTGTAGCCATACAGAGGCCCTGAACGGGTGGCCATGTGAAAGTGATTCCTGACTTATCAGATATACATATTATCCACTAAAACACTGAAAGAGTGGCCTTATGAAAGAGAACCCATTTTACTCAACAGGTGTGTGTTATTTTTTGATTCTCCAAACTAATCACCATATGAAACAGACTGGTGATTACTCCCCACATGTGCAGTATGCGAAACGGTTCTGTATGAGTGTCTATGTCAAATAGTCTCCTGACTCTGACACATATGTGTATCATTCACGGAGCTGCTTAATCTGGGGCTACCTTAAATAGGGTCCTGACTACTCCACAGCTGTTTATTATGCACTGAAGCACCGAATGACAGGCCATATGAAATAGACTCCTTACTATTGCCCCATTGTGCATTATTCGGTAATGCTGTGATTGAGTGTCCATATGACTTGGACACTGACTATTCCAAGGTGTGTATTCTTCAGTGAGATTCTGAATGAGTGACCACATAACATAAACCCTTGACTTTATCCTCTTGACTATTTTTCAGTTCTGCATTGTCCACTGAGTCGCTGGGTGTAGGGTCATATCAAATAGTCTCCAGACTATTCCTTAGCTGTGCATTATTCAGTGAGTCTCTGAATAAGTGGCTATATATAATATAATCCTGAGTATTTTCCAGATATATGATTCCTCACTGAGTTCTGAATAAGTGGCCATGTGAAATACACTCCTGACATTTTCATAGGTCTGTATTATTCTGTGAAGCTCTGAATGAGTGGCCATAAAATAGAGCCTCCTGAATGCTCCTCAGTCGTGCGTTTTTACATTTGGCTCTAAATGAATGGCTATACGAAATAGAATTTTAACTTTTCCCAAGGTGTATGTTATTCAGTTAGGCTCTGAATATGTGGCTATAAGAAATAGAATTCTGACTACAGTAGAGGTTTTTCTTATTCAAGGAAGTTCTGAAATTGATGCCAAATGTAATAGCGTCCTGAGTATTTCCCAGGTATGTATTATTCACTGAGGCTCTGAAACTATGGCCATATAAAATTGTTTTCTGACTTGTCCACAGGTGTGTATTATTGACTCTGACTCTTAATATTTGGGCATGTAAAATAGACAAGTGACTATTTCAAAGTTGTATATTACTCACTCAGGCTTTGATGTTGTGGCCATATAAAATAGTCTAGTGTCTATTCCACACGTGTGCATTATTCCCTGAGGCTGTAAATGAGAGGCTATATAAAGTAGACTCCTAACACTTCCCTAGGTGTGGCTCACTCAGTGAGGCTCTTTTTTAATGACCATGAAACAGGATCTGCATATATTAAATATTTATTATTATTTTGTGAATCTGAGTGTCATATGAAATAGACTGCTGAGTACTTTACATTTGTGCATTTTTCACTGAGGTTATGGGTCAGTGGTCATATAAATTGGAATTCGGACTAATTCACATGTGCATATTATCCACTGAGGCTATGAATTGGTGTCCTAATAAAATAGGCTCCTGGCTACTCCAGTACATTATTTACCGAGGCTATGAATGAATGTCCATTGAAAATGGTTTATTCTCAGGTGTGTATTATTCAGTGAAACTCAGAAGATGTGGCCATATTAATTGTCCTTACAACTGGCCGTTTTATTCATTGTGACTCTGAATATGTGTCTACATGAAATAGACTTCTTCTCACATTGTTAGACTCAAATTCAGGCCACAGGAAAAAGTCTTCCACTATTCACAGGTGTGCATTGTTTAGTGAGACTCTGAATGAGGATAATGGTAAATCCGACTATTTCAGGTTTGTACACTTAGTGAGGCTCTCAAGCGCCTGAAAAGAGACTCTGACTATTCCACAGGTGTGCATTATTTATTGATTCTCTGAATGTGACCATAAAAATTGACTCAGACTATATTGTGTGTAATATTCAGTGAGGCTGTGAAAGATCCATAATAATCAGACTTTAATTATTTTACATGCATTATTCACTGTTTGTCTGAATGAGTAGCTATATGACATAGACTCCTCATTATTATACATGTGTGAATTAATCCAACAGGATCTGTTTGAGTTTCCATACCAAACAGACTCCTGACACTCCCATGTGTATCTCAACAATACACAAAATTAGAGTTCATATGATATAGATGCCCTAGGTTTGTATCATTCAAGAAGGCATAATTCATTGGCTATTAAACAGCGTCCTGATTACTCCATGAAGTTTATTATTCACTGAATCTTATGGTGATAGACCATATAATAGACACCTAACTCTTGCTCCATGAGAATTATTCAATAAGGTGAAATGGAGCTAGTATCAAATAATCCTGAGGATTCTTCAGGTGTATATCACTCAGTGAGGCACAAATGAGAGCCATATAAAAATGCTGACTATTACCCTGGTGTGCATTATTCACTGAGGCTCTAAATGAGTGTCTACATGAAGTAGACTCTGCTCTTCAGGTGTGTATTATGATACTCTTACTAGTGGGCATAAAAAAAGAGACTCAGGTGTGTGCCCAGGTGTTCATTATCAGAGTCTCTGAATGTGTAGCCATTTAAAATAGACACTTGACTATTTTTTGAAGGAGTGTTCTTCACAGGGCCTGAACAGTGGCCATGTGAAAAGATTCCTTACTTATCAGATATAAATATTATTCACTAAAACACTGAAAGTGGCCTTCTAAAATGAACCTATTTTACTCACAGGTTTTATGTTTTTTGAAACGACACACCACATGAAACAGACAAGTGATTATTCCCCACATGTGCAGTATTCAAAAAGGCTTTGGTTTTGTGGCCATATAAAATAAACTAGTGTCTATTCCACACGTGTGCATTATTTCCTGATTCTGTAAATTAAAGGCTATATAAAGTAGACTCCTAACACTTCACCTCGTGTACATTACTCAGTGAGGTTCTTTTTGTTTAACCATATGAAACAGGATGTGGTCTATCCCAAATATTTGTATTATTAAGTGAATCGCTTAATGAGTGTCTATATGAAATAGACTGTTAAGTATTTTACATTTTTGCATTTTTCACTTAGGTTACGAGTCAGAGGCCATATAAAATGGAATCCTGTCTAATCCACACGTGCATGTTATCCACTGAGACTATGAAAGGGTATCCTAATAAAATAAAATCCTGGCTACTCCACAGGTGTACATCATTTTCTGAAGCACTAAATATGTGTCCATCGAAAATAGTCTCCAAATTATTCCCCAGGTGTGTATTATTCAGTGAGGCTCAGAATATTTTTCCATATCAGTTAGATCCCTTACTGTATCAAGTGTCTGTCTTATTCACTGAAGCTCTGGATATGTGTCTACCTGAAATAGACTCCTGTCTAAACCACATTATTCAGTGAGACTCCGAATTAGAGGCCACATGAAAAAGTCTCCTGACTATTCCACAGGCGTGCATTATTTAGTGAGACTCTTAATGAGGGGATAAAGATAAATCCTGACTACTTCTCAAGGTGTGTACACTTAGTGATGCTCTTAATGAGTGGCCATAGGAAAGAGACTTCTGACTATTTCACAGGTGTGCATTATTTAGTGATTCTCTGAATGAGTGGCCATAAAAAATAGACTCCACACTATATCACAAGTGTATATTATTCAGTGAGGCTGTGAAAGAGGGGCCATATGAAACAGACTTCTAATTACTCCACATGTGCATTATTCACAGTTTTTCTGAATGAGTAGCCATATGACATAGACTCCTCATTATTATTTATGTGTGCATTAATCAAACAGGCTCTGATTCAGTGTCCATACCAAATAGAATCCTGACACTGACCCAGGTGTGTATTACTCAGTGATACACAATTAGAGTTCATATGAAATAGACTCCTGACTATCACACATGTGCGAATCATTCAGCAAGGAACTTAATTCGTGGCTATCTTAATTAGCGTACTGATTACTCCATAGAAGTTTACTATTCACTAAAATTTTGAATGATAGACAATATAAAATAGACACCTGACTATTGCTGCATTGTGAATTATTCAATAAGGTTCTAAATGAGTGGTAGTATTAAACAGAATCCTGAGGATTCTTCAGGTGTATATCACTCTGAGGAATTGCCATATAAAAATCACTATTACCATGGTGTTCATTATTCACTGAGTCTCTAAATAAGTGGCTACATGAAGTAGACGCTTAAATCTTCTTTGTTGTGTATTATTGAATGAGTCTCTGACTAAGTGGTCATAAAAAACAAACTCAGGTGAATTGCCCAGGTGTTCATTACCTACAGAGTCTCTGACTGTGTAGCCATTTAAACTAAACACTTGACTATTTTTGTGGGGAGTGTACTTCAAAGACGCCCTGAATGAGTGGCCACGTGAAAGAGATTCCTTACTTTTCAGATATACATGTTTTTCAGTAAAACACTGAAAGAGTGGCCTTCTGAAATAGAACCCATTTTATTACACAGGTGTGCATAAGTTTTTGTTTCACCAAACGAAACACCATATGAAACTGACAAGTAATTATTTCCCATATGTGCAGTATTCGAAAAGGCTTTGATTTTGCCGCCATACAAAATAGACTGGTGTCTATTCCATACGTGGGCATTATTATCTGATTCTATAAATTAAAGGTTATATAAAGTAGGACTCCTAATACTTCCCCTGGTGTGCATTACTCAGTGAGACTCTTTTTGTTTAACCATATGAAACAGGATGCTGTCTATCTCAAATATTTGTATTATTCAGTGAATCTCTGAAGGAGAATCTATACAAAATAGACTGCTAAGTATTTTACATTTTTGCATTTTTCACTGATGTTACGAGTCAGTGGCCCTATAAAATGGAATCCTGACTAATCCACACGTGCATATTATCAACTGAGGCTATGAATGAGTGTCTTAATAAAACAGACTCCTGGCTACTCCACAGGTGTACATTATTTTCCGAGGCTCTGAATATGTGTCCATAAAAAATAGTCTCCAAATTATTCCCCAGGTGTGTATTATTCAGTGAGGCTCAGAATATATTTCCATATCAATTAGATTCCTTACTATATCAAGTGTCTGTCTTATTCACTGAAGCTCTGAATATGTGTCTTCCTGAAATAGACTCCTGACTACACCACATTATTCAGTGACACTCCGAATTAGAGGAAACATGAAAAAGTTTCCTATTCCACAGGCGTGCATTATTTAGTGAGACTCTGAATGAGGGGATAAAAGTAAATTCTGACTACTTCTGAAGGTGTGTACACTTAGTGAGGCTCTTAACCTGTGGCCATAGAAAAGAGACTTCTGACTATTCCACAGGTGTGCATTATTTAGTGATTCTCTGAATGAGTGGCAATAAAAATAGACTCCACACTATATCACAAGTGTGTAATATTCAGTGAGGCTGTGAAAGAGGGGCGATATAAAACAGACTTCTAATTACTCCACATGTGCATTATTCACAGTTTTTTTGAATGAGTAGCCATATGACATAGACTCCTCATTATTACCCATGTGTGCATTAATCAAACAGGCTCTGTTTGAGTGTCCATACCAAACAGACTCCTGAGACTGCCCCACGTGTGTATTACTCAGTGATACACAAAATTAGTGTTCATATGAAATAGACTCCTGACTATCACACAGGTGCGAATCATTCAGCAAGTCACTTAATTTGTGGCTATCTTAAACAGCGTCCTGATTACTCCATAGAAGTTTACTATTCACTGAAACTTTGAGTGATAGACCATATATAATAGACACCTGACTATAGCTCCATTGTGAATTATTCAATAAGGTTCTAAATGAGTGGTTGTATCAATCAGAATCCTGAGGATTCTTCAGGTGTATATCACTCAGTGAGGCACAAAATGAGTGGCCATATAAAAAATGCTCGACTATTACCCTGGTGTGCATTATTCACTGAGGCTCTAAATGAGTGGCTACATGAAGTAGACTCTTAAATCTTCATTTGTTGTGTATTATTGAATGAGTCTCTGACTAAGTGGGCATGCATAGGAGACTCAGGTGTATTGCCCAGGTGTTCATTACGTAAACAGACTTTGAATGTGTAGACATTTTAAGTAGACCCTTGACGACTTTTGAGGGGAATATTCTTCACAGAGGCTCTGAATGAGTGGCCATGTGAAAGAGATTCCTGACTTATCAGATACACATATTATTCACTAAAACACTGAAAGATTGGCGTTAAGAAATAGAACCCATTTTACTCAACATGTGGCCGTTATTTCTTGATTCTCCAAACTAATCACCATATGAAACAGACTATTGATTATAACCCACATGTGCAGTATTCAAAAACTTTCTGAATGAGTGTCTATATAAAAGAGTCTCCTGACTCTGACACATATGTGTATCATTCACAAAGCTGCTTAATCTGGGTCTACCTTAAAGAGGGTTCTGATTACTTTACAGCTGTTTGTTATGCACTGAAGCTCCGAATGACAGGCCATATGAAATAGACTCCTTACTATTGCCCCATTGTGCATTATTCGGTAATGCTGTAATTGAGTGTCCATATGACTTGGACGCTGACTATTCCCAAGGTGTGTATTCTTCAGTGAGATTCTGAACGAGTGACCACATAACATAAACCCTTGACTCTATCCTCTTGACTATTTTTCAGTTCTGCATTGTCCACTGAGTCGCTGGGTGAAGAGTCATATCAAATAGTCTCCATACTATTCCTCAGCTGTGCATTATTTTTTGAGTCTCTGAATAAGTGGCTATATATAATATAATCCTGAGTATTTTCCAGATATATATGATTCCTCACTGAGGTTCTGAATAAGTGGCCATGTAAAATACACTCCTGACGTTTTCATAAGTCTGTATTATTCTGTGAAGATCTGAATGAGTGGCCATAAAATAAAGCCTCCTGACTGCTCCTCAGGCGTGTGATTTTACATTCGGCTCTAAATGAGTGGCTACACGAAATAATATTTTAACTTTTCCCAAGGTGTATGTTATTCAGTTAGGCTCTGAATATGAGGCTATAGGAAATAGAATTCTGACTACAATAGAGGTGTTTCTTATTCAAGGAAGCTTTGAAATTGATACCACATGTAATAGCGTCCTGAGTATTACCCAGGTATGTATTATTCACTGAGGCTCTGAAACTTTGGCCATATGAAATTGTTTTCTGACTTGTCCACAGGCGTGTATTATTGACTCTGCCTCTAAATATTTGGGCATGTAAAATGGACAAGTGACTATTTCAAAGCTGTGTATTACTCACTCAGGGTTTGATGTTGTGGCCATATAAAATAGTCTCATGTCTATTCCACACGTGTGCATTATTCTGTGATGCTGTAAATGAGAGGCTATATAAAGTAGGCTCCTAACACATCCCTAGGTGTGCCTTAGTCAGTGACGCTCATTTTGTGTGACCATATGAAACAAGATGCTGCTATATTAAATATTTTTATTATTTAGTGAATCTATGAATGAGTGTCTATATGAAATACACTGCTGAGTACTTTAAATTTGTGCATTTTTCACTGAGGTTAGGAGTCCGTGGCGATATAAATTTAAATCCGGACTAAACCACATGTGCATATTATCCACTGAGGCTATGAATGAGTGTCTTAATAAAACAGACTCCTGGATACTCCACAGGTGTACATTATTTACCGAGGCTCTGAATGAATGTCCATCGAAAAGAGACTCCAAATTATTCTCCAGGTGTGTATTATTCAGTGAGGCTCAGAAGATTTGGCCATATTACTTAGATTCCTTACAACATAAAGGGCCTGTTTTATTCACTGTGGCTCTGAATATGTTTCCACATGAAATAGATTCCTGACTACA
>JAKFGQ010000217.1:0-40092 GCA_021498475.1 Saguinus midas | reverse complement strand
CTGTGTCCATGTGTTCTCATTTTTCTCACCCACCTATGAGTGAGTATATGCTATTTTTTTCTGTTCTTGTGTCAGTTTGCTTGAGAATGATGTTCTCAGATTACCAGTACCATGCTGTTTTGATTACTGTAGCCTTGTAGTATAGTTTGAAGTCTGGTAGCGTGATGCCTCCGCTGTGTTCTTTTGCTTAGAATTGACTTGGCTATGCGGGCTCTTTTTTGGTTCCATATGAAACTCACGGTGGTTTTTCCAGTTCTGTGAAGAACTTCAATGGTAGTTTGATGGGGATAGCATTGTTTGTGTAAATTACTTTGGGCAGTATAGCCATTTTCACGATATTGATTCTTCCTAACCACGAACATGGAATGTTTCTCCATCTGTTTGTGTCCTCTCTTATTTCGTTGAGCAGTTGTTTGTAGTTTTCCTTAAGAGGTCCCTTACATTCCTAGTGAGTTGTATTCCTAGGTATTTTATTTTCTTTGTAGCAATTGTGAATGGCAGTTCGTTCTTGATTTGGTTCTCTTTAAGTCTGTTATTGGTGTATAGGAATGCTTGTGATTTTGAACATTGATTTTATATCCTGAGACTTTGCTGAAGTTGCTTATCAGTTGCAGGAGCTTTTGGGCTGAGGTGATGGGGTCTTCTAGGTATACTATCATGTCGTCTGCAAATAGAGACAATTTGGCTTCCACCTTTCCTATTTGAATACCCTTTATTTCTTTTCTTGCCTGATTGCTCTGGCTAGAACTTCCAGTACTATGTTGAATAGAAGTGGTGAGAGAGGGCATCCTTGTCTAGTGCCAGATTTCAAAGGGAATGCTTCCAGTTTTGCCCATTAAGTATGATATTGGCTGTTGGTTTGTCATAAATAGCTTTTATTACTTTGAGATATGTTCCATCAATACCAAGTTTATTGAGGGTTTTAGCATAAAGGGCTGTTGAATTTTGTCAAATGCCTTCTCTGCATCAATTGAGATAATCATGTGATTTTTGTTTTGCTTCTGTTTATGTGGTGAATTACATTTATAGACTTGCGTATGTTGAACCAGCCTTGCATCCCAGGATGAATCCTACTTGATCATGATGGATAAGTTTTTAATGTGCTGTTGCAATCGGTTTGCCAGTATTTTATTGAAGATTTTGCATCTATGTTCATCATGGATATTGGCCTGAAGTTTTCTTTTCTTGTTGAGTCTCTGCCAGGTTTTGGTATCAGGATGATGTTGGTCTCATAAAATGATTTGGAAGGGTTCCCTCTTTTGGATTATTTGGAATAGTTTCAGAAGGAATGGTACCAGATCCTCTTTGTGTGTCTGGTAGAATTCAGCTGTGAACCCATCTGGACCTGGGCTTTTTGTGGTAGGCTCTTAATTGCTGCCTCAACTTCAGACCTTGTTATTGGTCTATTCATAGTTTCTTCCTCCTGGTTTAGGATTGGGAGGACACAGGTCAGGAATTTATCCATTTCTTCCTGATTTACTAGTTTATGTGCATAGAGTTGTTTGTAGTATTCTCTGATGATGGTTTGAATTTCTGTGGAATCTGTGGTGATTTCCCTTTATCGTTTTTTTGCATTTTTTTTCTTTTTTTTTTTTTTAATTTTATTGCGTTATAGGTTTGTTGATCTGTGCAGAAACAAGATAGTTGCATAGGTACACACAGGGTTTTTGCTGCCTTCCTCCTCACCCACACTTGGCATTCATCCCCAGGCTATCCCCCAGCTCCTGTCCCTCCCCTTTCCAACAGTCCCCAGTGTATAGTAGACCACCTCTCATGTGTCCATGTGTTCTTATTTTTCTACACCTATGGTGAGTATATCGGTATTTCTTTTCTGTTCTTGTGTCAGTTTCTGAGAATGATGTTCTCCAGATTCATCCATGTCCCTACAAAGACACAAACTCATCATTTTGATTGCTGCATAATATTCCATGGTGTATATGTGCCACATTTTTCCAGTCCAGTCTATCATCGTTGGGCATTTGGGTTGGTTCCAGGTCTTTGCTATTGTAAACAGTGCTGCAATGAACATTCGTGTGCATGTGTCCTTATAGTAGAGACGATTTATAGTCCTTTGGATAGATGCCCAGTAATGGGATTGCTGGGTCAAATGGAATTTCTATTTCTAGGTCTGAGGAATCACACTGTCTTCCACAATGGTTGAACTAATTTACACTCCCACCAACAGTGTAAGAGTGTTCCTATTTCTCCACATCCTCCAGCATCTGCTGTCTCCAGATTTTTAATGATCGCCATTCTAACTGGCGTGAGATGGTATCTCAATGTGGTTTTGATTTGCATCTCTCTAATGCCAATGATGAGCACTTTTTCATATGTTTGTTGGCCTCATGTATGTCTTCTTTTGTAAAGTTTCTGTTCATATCCTTTGCCCATTTTGAATGGGCTTGTTTTTTTCCTGTAAATCTGTTTGAGTTCTTTGTAAATTCTGGATATCAACCCTTTGTCATGATGTAAACTGCAAAGATTTTTCATTCTGATGGTTGCCATTCACTCTAGTGACTGTTTCTTTTGCCGTGCAGAAGCTGTGGAGTTTGATTAGGTCCCATTTGTCTATTTTGGCTTTTTGTTGCCAATGCTTTTGGTGTTTTGTTCATTGGTCTATATCTCTGTTTTGGTACCAGTACCATGCTGTTTTGATTACTGTAGCCTTGTAGTATAGTTTGAAGTCTGGTGGCGTGATGCCTCCCGCTGTGTTCTTTTGCTTAGAATTGACTTGGCTATCGGGCTCTTTTGGTTCCATATGAAATTCATGGTGGTTTTTCCAGTTCTGTGAAGAAATTCAATGGTAGTTTGATGGGGATAGCATTGATTGTGTAAATTACTTTGGGCAGTATAGCCATTTTCACGATATTGATTCTTCCTAACCACGAACATGGAATGTTTCTCCATCTGTTTGTGTCCTCTCTTATTTCGTTGAGCAGTTGTTTGTAGTTTTCCTTAAAGAGGTCCTTACATTCCTAGTGAGTTGTATTCCTAGGTATTTTATTTTCTTTGTAGCAATTGTGAATGGCAGTTCGTTCTTGATTTGGTTCTCTTTAAGTCTGTTATTGGTGTATAGGAATGCTTGTGATTTTGAACATTGATTTTATATCCTGAGACTTTGCTGAAGTTGCTTATCAGTTGCAGGAGCTTTTGGGCTGAGGTGATGGGGTCTTCTAGGTATACTATCATGTCGTCTGCAAATAGAGACAATTTGGCTTCCACCTTTCCTATTTGAATACCCTTTATTTCTTTTCTTGCCTGATTGCTCTGGCTAGAACTTCCAGTACTATGTTGAATAGAAGTGGTGAGAGAGGCATCCTTGTCTAGTGCCGGATTTCAAAGGGAATGCTTCCAGTTTTTGCCCATTAAGTATGATATTGGCTGTTGGTTTGTCATAAATAGCTTTTATTACTTTGAGATATGTTCCATCAATACCAAGTTTATTGAGGGTTTTAGCATAAAGGGCTGTTGAATTTTGTCAAATGCCTTCTCTGCATCAATTGAGATAATCATGTGATTTTTGTTTTGCTTCTGTTTATGTGGTGAATTACATTTATAGACTTGCGTATGTTGAACCAGCCTTGCATCCCAGGATGAATCCTACTTGATCATGATGGATAAGTTTTTAATGTGCTGTTGCAATCGGTTTGCCAGTATTTTATTGAAGATTTTGCATCTATGTTCATCATGGATATTAGCCTGAAGTTTTCTTTTCTTGTTGAGTCTCTGCCAGGTTTTGGTATCAGGATGATGTTGGTCTCATAAAATGATTTGGGAAGGGTTCCCTCTTTTTGGATTATTTGGAATAGTTTCAGAAGGAATGGTACCAGATCCTCTTTGTGTGTCTGGTAGAATTCAGCTGTGAACCCATCTGGACCTGGGCTTTTTTGTGTGGTAGGCTCTTAATTGCTGCCTCAACTTCAGACCTTGTTATTGGTCTATTCATAGTTTCGGCTTCCTCCTGGTTTAGGCTTGGGAGGACACAGGCGTCAGGAATTTATCCATTTCTTCCTGATTTACTAGTTTATGTGCATAGAGTTGTTTGTAGTATTCTCTGATGATGGTTTGAATTTCTGTGGAATCTGTGGTGATTTCCCCTTTATCGTTTTTTATTGCATCTATTTGGTTGTTCTCTCTCTTCTTTTTATCAGTCTGGCTAGTGGTCTGTCTATTTTGTTGATCTTTTTGAAAAACCAGCTCTTAGATTTATTGATTTTTTGAAGGGTTTTTCTTTTCTCTATCTCCTTCAGTTCTGCTCTGATCTTAGTTATTTCTTGTCTTCGGCTAGGTTTTGAGCTTTTTGATCTTGCTCCTCTAGCTCTTTCAATTTTGACGATAGGGTGTCCATTTTGGATCTCTCCAGTCTTCTCATGTGGGCACTTATTGCTATATTTTCCTCTACAGACTGCTTTAAATGTGGCCCAGAGATTCTGGTACGTTGTGTCTTCGTTCTCGTTGGTTTCGAAGAACTTCTTTATTTCTGCCTTCATTTCATTGTTTATCCAATCAACATTCAAGAGCCAGTTGTTCAGTTTCCATGAAGCTGTGCGGTTCTGAGTTATTTTCTGAATTCTGAGTTCCAACTTGATTGCACTATGGTCTGAGAGACTGTTTGTTATGATTTCAGTTGTTTTGCATTTGCTGAGGAGTGCTTTACTTCCAATTATGTGGTCAATTTTGGAGTAGGTGTGATGTGGTGCTGAGAAGAATGTATATTCTGTGGATTTGGGGTGGAGAGTTCTGTAAATGTCTATCAGGTTTGCTTGTTCCAGGTCTGAGTTCAAGTCCTGGATATCCTTGTTAATTTTCTGTCTGGTTGATCTGTCTGCTATTGACAGTGGAGTGTTAAAGTCTCCCACTATTATTGTGTGGGAGTCTAAGTCTCTTTGTAAGTCATTAAGAACTTGCCTTATATATCTGGGTGCTCCTACATTGGGTCCATATATATTTAGAATCGTTATCTCTTCTTGTTGTATCGATCCTTTTACCATTATGTAATGACCTTCTTGTCCCTTTTGATCTTTGTTACTTTAAAGTCTATTTTATCAGAGATGAGAATTGCAACTCCTGCTTTTTTTGCTCTCCATTTGCTTGGTAAATCTTCCTCCATCCCTTTATTTTGAGCCTTTGTGTATCTTTGCATGTGAGGTGGGTTTCCTGGATACAGCACACCGATGGGTTTTGGTTTTATCCAATTTGCCAGTCTGTGTCTTTTGATTGGTGCATTTAGCCCATTTACATTCAGGGTTAATATTGTTATGTGTGAATTTGATACTGCCATTTTGATGCTAGCTGGCTGTTTTGCCCGTTGGTTCATGTACATTCTTCATTTTGTTGATGGTCTTTAGCATTTGGTATGCTTTTAGGATGGCTGGAACTGGTTGTTTCTTTCTATGTGTAGTGCCTCTTTCAGGAGCTCTTGTAAAGCAGGCCTAGTGGTGACAAAATCTCTGAGTACTTGCTTGTTCGTGAAGGATTTTATTTTTCCTTCACTTATGAAGCTCAGTTTGGCTGGATATGAAATTCTGGGTTGAAAGCTCTTTCTTTAAGGATGTTGAATATTGGCCCCCACTCTCTTCTGGCTTGTAGAGTCTCTGCCGAGAGATCTGCTGTGAGTCTGATGGGCTTCCCTTTGTGGGTGACCTGACCTTTCTCTCTGGCTGCCCTTAGTATTTTCTCCTTCATTTCAACCCTAGTGAATCTGACGATTATGTGCCTTGGGGTTGCTCTTCTTGCAGAGTATCTTTGTGGTGTTCTCTGTATTTCCTGGAGTTGAGTATTGACCTGTCTTGCTAGGTTGGGGAAATTTTCCTGGATAATATCCTGAAGAGTGTTTTCCAGCTTGGATTCATTCTCTTCGTCACATTCTGGTACACCTATCAAACGTAGGTTGGGTCTCTTCACATAGTCCCACATTTCTTGGAGATTTTGTTCATTCCTTTTGCACTTTTTCTTTAATCTTGGTTTCTCGTTTTATTTCATTGAGTTGATCTTCAACTTGATATTCTTTCTTCTGCTTGGTCAATTCGGCTGTTGAAACTTGTGCATGCTTGCAGTTCTCGTGTTGTGTTTTTCAGCTCCTTCAATTCATTCATATTCCTCTCTAAGTTGTCCATTCTCGTTATCAATTCCTCGAATCTTTTTTCAAATCTTTTTCTAGGTTCTTAGTTTCTTTGCACTGGTTTAGAACATGTTCCTTTAGCTCACTGAAGTTTCTCATTATCCACTTTCTGAAGTCTGATTCCGTCATTTCGTCACATTCATTCTCCGTCCAGCTTTGTTCCCTTGCTGGTGAGGAGTTTTGGTCCTTTTGGAGGTGAGGTGTTTTGGTTTCGGTGTTTTCCTCCTTTTGCGCTGGTTTCTTCCCATCTTTATGGATTTATCCGCCTGTCGCCTTAGTATTGGCTGATTTTTCAATTGGGTCTCTGTGTGGACACTGAGATTGTTGATGATGAAGTATTTCTGTTACTTAGTTTTCCTCTAATGATCTATCCTCTCTGCTGTATGAGTGCTGAGGTCCACCCAGGCCCTGCTTGTCTGGGGTATACCTGCAGCAGCTGCAGAACAATGAGGGATGATACCAGTTTCTTCTTCTGCTGCCCTTGTTCCAGAATGATGCCAGCCAAATGTCAGTCTGATTAGTCCTTTTCTGGGGTGACTCCTTGGATATACAGGGGTCAGGAGCTGCTTGAGGAGACAGTCTGTGCTTTATAGGAGCTCCAGTGCTGAGCTGAGCTCCGTTGTTCATTCAGGGTTGTTGGGAGGTTGTTTATGTCTGCTGCAATAGAACTCATAAACACCACTCTTTTCACCCTTAGATGCTCTGTCTCAGGGAGTTGGGGCTTTTATGAGTATCTGTTGCACTGTCCTGCCCCACTAGATGGCAGTCTATTCACTATTTGCCTGCCGGGCTCTGACCTGCTGCTGGGCTCCCTTCTGCTGTGGGCTTGAGTCTCTCTGTTATGGCAGGTTGCCTCGGCAACGGCAGGCAGTCCTGGGCGGTACTTCAGTGGGGTGCACTTCGTCATCAATGGTGGACGCCCCTCCTGACCGGGCTGCACCGTCCTAGATGAGCAACAAAACTCTCAGCCCCAAGCGCCTCCAGTCGCCGCCCTGCTTGTCCCGTGAGCGTGGGACCCGCGAGCCCGATCACCCAGCTCCCTGCCTCAGAGTCCGTCCTCTCTCTCTCTTCCTCTCCCCAAGCTGAAAGGTCGACTCTCTCACTGGCGCCCCAGGAGCCTGCCGATAGGGCACTGGGATCCCGTCGATCTCCCGTGCGCTGCCCACTACCCGGCTCAGATCACGCTTCCAGGAAACTCCTGGTCTGGCTCATTGTCCAAGTCCCGTTCAATCAGATGGACATGCCAATCTGCCCTTCCAAATCTCAGATTGCCGGTTTAACAGGGCACCCAGACCAGTGAGTTCCGCGGGTCCCGCTGCGGCGCGCGCTGCGGGCGAAGAGGCGGGGAGCCGGCGTTAGCCAGCTGCTGCGTTCGTGTCTCTCCCACACCTGGGACTTTCAACGCTCTGTGGGCATAAAAGGAACATCCGAGGATGCGGCTAGGACTCACCCTCTGCGCCTTCACCGAGCTGCAATCCTGAGTCACCTCTCTCAGCGCCATCTTGCCTTTTGTCTCCTTTTATCGCTTTTTTTATTGCATCTATTTGGTTGTTCTCTCTTTCTTTTTATCAGTCTGGCTAGTGGTCTGTCTATTTTGTTGATCTTTCAAAAACCAGCTCTTAGATTTATTGATTTTTGAAGGGTTTTTCTTGTCTCTATCTCCTTCAGTTCTGCTCTGATCTTAGTTATTTCTTGTCTTCGGCTAGGTTTTGAGCTTTTTGATCTTGCTCTAGCTCTTTCAATTTTGACGATAGGGTGTCAATTTTGGATCTCTCACTCTTCTCATGTGGGCACTTATTGCTATATATTTTCCTCTACAGACTGCTTTAAATGTGTCCCAGAGATTCTGGTACGTTGTGTCTTCATTCTCGTTGGTTTCAAAGAACTTCTTTATTTCTGCCTTCATTTCATTGTTTATCCAATCAACATTCAAGAGCCAGTTGTTCAGTTTCCATGAAGCTGTGCGGTTCTGAGTTATTTTCTGAATTCTGAGTTCCAACTTGATTGCACTATGGTCTGAGAGACTGTTTGTTATGATTTCCGTTGTTTTGCATTTGCTGAGGAGTGCTTTACTTCCAATTATGTGGTCAATTTTGGAGTAGGTGTGATGTGGTGCTGAGAAGAATGTATATTCTGTGGATTTGGGGTGGAGAGTTCTGTAAATGTCTATCAGGTTTGCTTGTTCCAGGTCTGAGTTCAAGTCCTGGATATCCTTGTTAATTTTCTGTCTGGTTGATCTGTCTGCTATTGACAGTGGAGTGTTAAAGTCTCCCACTATTATTGTGTGGGAGTCTAAGTCCTTTGTAAGTCATTAAGAACTTGCCTTATATATCTGGGTGCTCCTACATTGGGTCCATATATATTTAGAATCGTTATCTCTTCTTGTTGTATCGATCCTTTTACCATTATGTAATGACCTTCTTTGTCCCTTTTGATCTTTGTTACTTTAAAGTCTATTTTATCAGAGATGAGAATTGCAACTCCTGCTTTTGCTCTCCATTTGCTTGGTAAATCTTCCTCCATCCCTTTATTTTGAGCCTTTGTGTATCTTTGCATGTGAGGTGGGTTTCCTGGATACAGCACACCGATGGGTTTTGGTTTTTATCCAATTTGCCAGTCTGTGTCTTTTGATTGGTGCATTTAGCCCATTTACATTCAGGGTTAATATTGTTATGTGTGAATTTGATACTGCCATTTTGATGCTAGCTGGCTGTTTTGCCCATTGGTTCATGTACATTCTTCATTTTGTTGATGGTCTTTAGCATTTGGTATGCTTTTAGGATGGCTGGAACTGGTTGTTTCTTTCTATGTGTAGTGCCTCTTTCAGGAGCTCTTGTAAAGCAGGCCTAGTGGTGACAAAATCTCTGAGTACTTGCTTGTTCGTGAAGGATTTTATTTTTCCTTCACTTATGAAGCTCAGTTTGGCTGGATATGAAATTCTGGGTTGAAAGCTCTTTTCTTTAAGGATGTTGAATATTGGCCCCACTCTCTTCTGGCTTGTAGAGTCTCTGCCGAGAGATCTGCTGTGAGTCTGATGGGCTTCCTTTGTGGGTGACCTGACCTTTCTCTCTGGCTGCCCTTAGTATTTTCTCCTTCGTTTCAACCCTAGTGAATCTGACGATTATGTGCCTTGGGGTTGCTCTTCTTGCAGAGTATCTTTGTGGTGTTCTCTGTATTTCCTGGAGTTGAGTATTGACCTGTCTTGCTAGGTTGGGGAAATTTTCCTGGATAATATCCTGAAGAGTGTTTTCCAGCTTGGATTCATTCTCTTCATCACATTCTGGTACACCTATCAAACGTAGGTTGGGTCTCTTCACATAGTCCCACATTTCTTGGAGATTTTGTTCATTCCTTTTGCACTTTTTCTTTAATCTTGGTTTCTCGTTTTATTTCATTGAGTTGATCTTCAACTTGATATTCTTTCTTCTGCTTGGTCAATTCGCTGTTGAAACTTGTGCATGCTTGAAGTTCTCGTGTTGTGTTTTTCAGCTCCTTCAATTCATTCATATTCCTCTCTAAGTTGTCCATTCTCGTTATCAATTCCTCGAATCTTTTTCAAATCTTTTTCTAGGTTCTTAGTTTCTTTGCACTGGTTTAGAACATGTTCCTTTAGCTCACTGAAGTTTCTCATTATCCACTTTCTGAAGTCTGATTCCGCTATTTCGTCACATTCATTCTCCGTCCAGCTTTGTTCCCTTGCTGGTGAGGAGTTTTGGTCCTTGGAGGTGAGGTGTTTTGGTTTCGGTGTTTTCCTCCTTTTTGCGCTGGTTTCTTCCCATCTTTATGGATTTATCCGCCTGTCGCCTTAGTATTGGCTGATTTTTCAATTGGGTCTCTGTGTGGACACTGAGATTGTTGATGATGAAGTATTTCTGTTACTTAGTTTTCCTCTAATGATCTATCCTCTGCTGTATGAGTGCTGAGGTCCACCCAGGCCCTGCTTGTCTGGGGTATACCTGCAGCAGCTGCAGAACAATGAGGGATGATACCAGTTTCTTCTTCTGCTGCCCTTGTTCCAGAATGATGCCAGCCAAATGTCAGTCTGATTAGTCCTTTCTGGGGTGACTCTTGATATACAGGGGTCAGGAGCTGCTTGAGGAGACAGTCTGTGCTTTATAGGAGCTCCAGTGCTGAGCTGTGAGCTCCGTTGTTCATTCAGGGTTGTTGGGAGGTTGTTTATGTCTGCTGCAATAGAACTCATAAACACCACTTTTTTTTTTTTTTTTTTTCACCCTTAGATGCTCTGTCTCAGGGAGTTGGGGCTTTTATGAGTATCTGTTGCACTGTCCTGCCCCACTAGATGGCAGTCTATTCACTATTTGCCTGCGGGGCTCTGACCTGCTGGGCTCCCTTCTGCTGTGGAGCGGAGTCTCTCTGTTATGGCAGGTTGCCTCGGCAACGGCAGGCAGTCCTGGGCGGTACTTAAGTGGGGGTGCACTTCGTCATCAATGGTGGACGCCCCTCCCTGACCGGGCTGCACCGTCCCAGATGCCGGCAACAAAACTCTCAGCCCCAAGCGCCCAGTCGCCGCCTGCTTGTCTCAGTGAGCGTGGGACCCGCCGAGCCCGATCACCCAGCTCCCTGCCTCAGAGTCCGTCTCTCTCTCTTCCTCTCCCCAAGCTGAAAGGTCGACTCTCACTGGCGCCCCAGGAGCCTGCCGATAGGGCACTGGGATCCGTCGATCTCCCGTGCCGCTGCCCACCAGCTCAGATCACGCTTCCCAGGAAACTCCTGGTCTGGCTCATTGTCCAAGTCCCGTTCAATCAGATGGACATGCCAATCTGCCCTTCCAAATCTCAGATTGCCGGTTTAACAGGGCACCCTGACCAGCGAGTTACACCGCCGGGTCCTGCTGCGGCGCCGTGCTGTAAAGCACCCAACAGAAGGCGGCGGGATTCGCTGTGTTAGCCGGCTGCTAGCGTAGTGTCTCTCCCACACCTGAAACTTTCAACGCTCTGTGGGCATAAAAGGAACATCCGAGGATGCGGCTAGGACTCACCCTCTGCGCCTTCACCGAGAGCTGCAATCCTGAGTCACCTCTCTGACGCCATCTTGCCTCTCGCAGGATGCTTTTGAGTGTGTCTCTAACCTTTTTCCAAAACCTCAGAAAGCTGAAGCTCTGACTCTGGTTGATTATGCAGCAAGTGCCACAAAGCTGAACCCTGAAATATTCATCAGAGTGGAGGAAGAGCACAACCCAACACTAGAGGGGTGGAATTAGGATATATATTTAACAACAACAACAACAAACCCACAAGAAGCCCACATAGCAGTGAGATGGTGTTCTTGACAACTCATCAGTGCCTATGCACCAGCATAAGATGTGGGTCTGATCTCCCAGTATAAATAAAAATATACAGGAAGTACCCAATAATGTGAAGGAGTTGGTAGAAACCCAGTAAAATCACCACAGGCAGACAAGAGACCTCATCAAGCAGCCTCCAGACAACACATACAGGTAAACCCTAAAAAAGGGAGAAAAATTGTCAGACAAAAAAACAAAACATTTAAAGACCAGAAACACATCCTCTCCTTCAAGGGATCACAACTCCTTGACAACACAGAATCACATCATGCCAGAAAAGGAATGCGACAAATTAACAGAAACAGGCTTAAGAAGGTGAATAATAACAAGATTTTGAGCTAAATATACACGTTCTAACGCAATGCAAAAAAAAAAAAAAAAAAAAAAACCTCGAAGAAAGGTTAGACGAAATGCCACATAGAATAACCAGCCTAAAAAAGAATATAAATGACCTGAGAAAAAACACAGTCGAAAAACACAGCTCTTACACTGTTGGTGGGAGTGTAAATTAGTTCAACCATTGTGGAAGACAGTGTGGCGATTCCTCAGGGACCTAGAAATAGAAATTCCATTTGACCCAGCAATCCCATTACTGGGTATCTATCCAAAGGAATATTAATCGTTCTACTATAAGGACACATGCACACGAATGTTCATTGCAGCACTGTTTACAATAGCAAAGAACTGGAACCAACCCAAATGCCCAACGATGATAGACTGGACTGGGAAAATGTGGCACATATACACCATGGAATATTATGCAGCATTCAAAAATGATGAGTTTGTGTCCTTTGTAAGGACATGGATGAATCTGGAGAACATTATTCTCAGCAAACTGACACAAGAACAGAAAAAGAAACACCGCATATACTCACTCATAGGTGGGTGAGAAAAATGAGAACACATGGACACAGAGAGGTGGTCTACTATACACTGGAGTCTATTGGGGGGAATGGGGAGGGACAGTGGGGGAGGCTGGGGAGGGATAGCCTGGGGATGAATGCCAAGTGTGGGTGAAGGGGAGGAAGACAGCAAAACACACTGCCATGTGTGTACCTATGCAACTATCTTGCACGTTCTGCACATGTACCTCAAAACCTATAATGAAATAAAAATTAAAAAAGAAAAACACAGCAAAAGAACTACGTGAAGCAAACACAAGTTTTAATAGCTGAAGAGATCAAGCAGAAGAAAGGTATCAGAGATTGAAACTTCACTCAGTAAAATATATAGAGAAGGGTAGACAAGCAAAAAAAGAGTGAAAAAAAATGAGCAAAGCCTCCAAAAATATGGGATTAAGTGAAAAGACCTAGCCTACTTTTGATCAGTGTACCTGAACATGATGGGAAGAATGAATCCAAGCTGGAAAACACATTCCAGGATATCATACAGAAGAACATCCTAAGTCTAGCAAGGCAGTCCAATTTTTGAATTCAAGAAATGCAGACAACTTCACAAACATATTCCTCAATTAACGTAAATTCATGGGACATTATTGTCAGATTCACCAGAGTTGAAGTAAAGAAAAAAATGCTAAAGCAGCCAGAGAGAAAAGTCAAGTCTCCCACAAAGGGAAGGCAATCTGACACACAGCAGATGTTTCAGCAAAATCTTGACAGCCAGAAAAGAGTGGGGGCCAATATTCAACATTCTTTTTTTTTTTTTCTTTGAGAGAAAGTTTTGCTCTTGTTACCCAGGCTGGAGTTCAATGATGCAATCTTGGCTCACTGCAACCTCCACCTCCTGGGTTCAGGCAATTCTCCTGCCTCAGCCTCCTGGGTAGCTGGGATTACAAGCACAAGCCACCGTGCTCAGCTAATTTTTGAAGTTTCAGTAGAGACGGGATTTCACCATATTGACCAGAATGGCCTCGATCTCTTGACCTCGTGATCCACCCTCCTTAGATTCCCAAAGTGCTGGAATTACAGGCTTGAACCACTGCACCCAGCCATCATTTTTAAAGAAAAGAATTTTCAACCCAGAATCTCCTATCCAGCCAAACTAAGTTTTGTAAGTGATAGAGAAATAAAATCCTTTATGCAGAAAAAATTACTTAGAGATTTTGTCACCACCATACGTACCATGCAAAGATAAAAAATGCAATGAAAAAATAAGTCAAGTAATGGAAAGAAAAAGCCAGTAGCAAAATGGCAGAATTAAATTGACACACAACAATAGTTACATTGAATGTAAATGGCCTAGACCCCACAATCAAAAGATGCAGATTGGCAATCTGGATAAGAAGCCAAAACCCATCAGTATGCTGTATTCAGGAAACCCATCTTTAATACTAAGACACACATAGTCTCAAAATAAAGTGATGGAAGATTTGCCAAGAAAATGAAGAACAAAATAAAAAGCAGGGGTTTCAAGCCTAGTCTCTGAAAAAAATACACTTCATACCAACTGAGATCAAAAGAGACAAAGAAGGACATTACATAATGGTAAAAGGATCAATTCAACAAGAAGAACTCTCTCCTAAATATATAATCATCCAACAGAGGAGCACCCAGATACATAAAGTGTGTTCTTAGTTAATTAAAATGAGATTTAGACTCCCACACAATAATAGTGGAAGACTTCAAAACTCGTTCAATACTAGACAGATAAACAAGACAGAAAATTATCGAGAATATCCAGGACTTGAATGTAGAGCTGGACCAAGTGGATCTAATATACATACACAGTGTGCTCCAAAACAAAGCCACAGAACATAAATTTTTCTCAGCACTCCATTGTTCTTACTCTTAAATTGACCACATTATTGGAAGCACATCACTCCTCAGCAAATACAAAAGAATGAAAATTGCAACAAATTGTGTATCAGACCACAGGGCAATCAGACTAGATATCAGAATTAAGAAACACACTCAAGCCTGCACAACCACTTGGAAGCTAAACAACTTGCATATGAGTGTTGACTGAATAAACAATGAAATAAAAGCAGAAATAAAAATGTTCTTTGAAACCAGTGAGAATGAAGTCATCACTTACAAGGATCTCTGAGACACATTTAAGGCAGTGTCAAAAAGAAAATTTATAGCAAAAAATGCTGACATGAGAAAGAGAAAAAGACCTAAAACTGACACACTTTCATCAAAATTGAAAGAGCTAGAGGAAGAAGATCACAAAATCTCAGAAGCTAGCAGAAGACAAGAGATAACTGAGATCAAAGCTACTCTGAAGGGGATAGAGTCAAAAAAAACCTTCAAAAATTAAGAAATCTAGGAAATGCTTTTTGGAAAAGATCAGCAAAATAGAAAGACGACTAGCCACATGAATAAAAAGAAAAGAAAAAAAGAATAAAATAGATGTAATAAAAATGATAAAGGGCATATCACCACTGATCTCACAGAAATGCAAACTACCATCAGTTATTACTAAAACAACTCTATGCACATAAACCAGTAAACCAAGAATCACTCGATAAATTCCTAGACATTTGTACTCTACCAACACTAAACAAGGAGAAATTTAAACCCTGAATAGACCATAAAACAGGGCTGAAGTAGAGGTATCAACAAATAGAATAGAAATTTTAACACTCCACTGTCAATATCAGACAGATCAACCAGACAGAAAATTATCGAGAATATCCAGGACTTGAATGTAGAGCTGGACCAAGTGGATCTAATATACATACACAGTGTGCTCCAAAACAAAGCCACAGAACATAAATTTTCTCAGCACTCCATTGTTCTTACTCTTAAATTGACCACATTATTGGAAGCACATCACTCCTCAGCAAATACAAAAGAATGAAAATTGCAACAAATTGTGTATCAGACCACAGGGCAATCAGACTAGATATCAGAATTAAGAAACACACTCAAGCCTGCACAACCACTTGGAAGCTAAACAACTTGCATATGAGTGTTGACTGAATAAACAATGAAATAAAAGCAGAAATAAAATGTTCTTTGAAACCAGTGAGAATGAAGGCATCACTTACAAGGATCTCTGAGACACATTGAAGGCAGTGTCAAGAAGAAAATTTATAGCAAAAATGCTGAGATGAGAAAGAGAAAAAGACCTAAAACTGACAAACTTTCATCAAAATTGAAAGAGCTAGAGGAAGAAGATCACAAAATCTCAGAAGCTAGCAGAAGACAAGAGATAACTAAGATCAAAGCAACTCTGAAGGGGATAGAGTCACAAAAACCTTCAAAAATTAAGAAATCCAGGAAATGCTTTTTGGAAAAGATCAGCAAAATAGAAAGACCACTAGCCACATGAATAAAAAGAAAAGAAAAAAGAATCAAATAGATGTAATAAAAATGATAAAGGGGATATCACCACTGATCTCACAGAAATGCAAACTACCATCAGTTATTACTAAAACAACTCTATGCACATAAACCATTAAACCAAGAATCACTCGATAAATTCCTAGACATTTGTACTCTACCAACACTAAACAAGGAGAAATTTAAACCCTGAATAGACCATAAAACAGGGCTGAAGTAGAGGTATCAACAAATAGAATAGAAATTTTAAAAGTCCACGTCCAGATGAATTCACAGCCAAATTCTATCAGGCATAAAAAGAGGAGCTGGCTTTATTGCTTCTGAAACTGCATGAAACAATACAACGAAAGAGAACCTTACCTAACTTATTTGATGAAACCAACATCATCTTAGTACCAAAACCAGGCAGAGATTCAGCTAGGAATGAAAACTTTATGCCAATATTTGTGATAAATATTGACACAAAACTCTTCAATAAAAGACTGGCACACAGACTGCAACAGCACATCAAAAAGCTTATTCATCACGATGAAGTAGGCTTCATCCTGGGCATACAGGCTGGTTCAACATGCACAAATTTATATATGTAATTTATCACATAAATGGAACCAAACAAAAAATACACATAATTATCTTCATAGATGTAGCGGTGGCTTTGAACAAAATTCAAGAGCCCTTCATGCATAAAACTCTCAATAAACTAGGTATTGGCAGAACGTATCATCAAATGATAAAAGCTATATATGACAAACCTACAGCAAATATCATATTGAATTGGCAAAGCTGGAAAAAATTCCCTTTGAAATCAGGTGCTAGACAGGGGTGCCCTCTCTCCCCAATTCAATTCAATACAGTATTACAAGTTCTAATCAGAGCAGTCTGGCAAGATAAAGAAATAAGGCATATTTAATCAGAAAATGAGAAAGTCAAACTGTCTCTATTTGCAGATGAAATGATTGTATATATACAATATCTCATTGTCTCAGTCCAAAATACTCTTGAACAGATAAGCAACTTCAGCCAAATATCATAATACAAAATCACAAGCATTCCTATACATCAATAACAGAGAAACATAGAGGCAAATCAGGAGCAAATTGCTATTCATAATTGCTAAAAAGAAAATAAAACCCCGGACTCTGGATTGTAGCTCTCAGTGAAGGAACAGAGAGTGAGTTTTAGTTGCATTCTTGGATGGTCCTTTTTTGCACACAGAACGTTGAAAGCTCCAGGTGTGGGAGAGACATGGGACACCAGCACAGCCGGCTTGCATGGCCAGTTTGGCTGGTGCCTCAGCACTGAGGCACCGGGCACAAAACTCACTGGTCTGGGTGCCCTGTTAAACCGGCAATCTGAGACTTGGAAGGGCAGATTGGCATGTCCATCTGAGTGAATGGGACTTGGACAATGAGCCAGACCAGGAGGTTCCTGGGAAGGGTAATCTGAGTCAGTGCAGTGGGCGGTGACATGGGAGATCACAAAGATCCCAGTGCCCTATCGGCAGGCTACTGGGGCGCCAGTGAGAGAGTTGACTGTTCAGCTTGAGGAGAGGAAGAGAGAGAGAGAGAGAGAGAATGGACTCTGAGGCAAAGAGCTGGGTGATCAAGCTCAGCGGGTCCCACCCTCACGGGGACAAGCAGCATCGCGATTGGAGGTGCTTGGGGCTGAGAGTTTTGAGCTGGCACAGTTGAAACTTGGATGGTGCAGAACAGTGGGGAGGGCGTCCACCAGTAAGGACTCAATCCGCCCCTACTGAAGTACCACCCAGTGCTGACACAGCATGCCATTGCCAAGGCAACCCGCCATAACAGAGAGACTCAGCCAGCAGGGTGGAGTGCACCACAACAGAATGGAGCCCCGAGGCTGCAGGGTGGACCCGTGCTAGCAGGGAAAAGCCTCAGCAGGCAAATAGTGAATACACTACCTCCTAGTTGGGCAGGACAGTGCAACAGATACTCATGAAGAAAGCCCCAACTCCCTGAGACAGAGCATCTAAGGGGAAAAAAGGGGAGTTTGTGAGTTCTGTTGCAGCAGACATAAACACATACTCCCAACAACCCTGAATGAACAACAGAGCTCACAGCTCAGCACTGGAGCTCCTATAAAGCACAGAGCATCCCCTCAAGCAGCTCCCTGACCCCTGTATATCCAAAGAGTTGTCACCCCAAAAAAGGACTAATCAGACTGACATTTGGCGGGCATCATTCTGGGACAAAGATAGCAGAAGAAACTGGTAGCATACCTCACTGTTCTTCTGCTTCTACAGGTGTACCCCAGACAAACAGGGCCTGGAGTGGACCTCAGCACTCATACAGCAGAGGGGCTAGACAATTAGAAGAAAATTAAGTAACAGAAATACTTCATCATCAACATTCAGGGTGTCCAATCAGAGACCCAATTGAAAATCAGCAACTACTAAGACGACAGGTGGATAAATCCATAAAGATGGGAAGAAACCAGTGCAAAAAAAGAAAAACACCAGAAACCAAAACACTTCACCTCCTACAAAGGACAAAAACTCCTCACCAGCAAGGGAACAAAGCTGGATGGAGAATGAATGTGACAAAATGACGGAATCAGACTTCAGAAAGTGGATAATGAGAAACTTCAATGAGTTAAAAGAACATGTTCTAAATCAGTGCAAAGAAACTAAGAACGTGGAAAAAAGATTCGAGGAAATGATAACAAGAATGGACAACTTAGAGAGGAATATGAATGAATTGAAGGAGCTGAAAAACACAACACGAGAACTTCGTGAAGCATGTACAAGTTTTAACAGCCGAATCGACCAAGCAAAAGACAGAATATCAGAAGTTGAAGATCAACCCAATGAAATAAAATGAAAAACCAAGATTAGGAAAAAAAATGCAAAAAGGAATGAACAAAATTTCCAAGAAATGTAAGACTATGTAAACAGACCAAATCAACGTTTGATAGGTGTACCAGAATATGATGAATAGAATGAATCCAAGCTGGAAAATACTCTTCAGGATATTATCCAGGAAAATTTTCCCAACCTAGCAAGACAGATCAATACTCATCTCCAGGAAATACAGAGAACACCACGAAGATACTCCACAAGAAGAGCAACCCCAAGGCACATAATCATCAGATTCACAAGGGTTGAAATGAAGGAGAAAATACTAAGGGCAGCAAGAGAAAAAGGTCGGGGCACCCACAAAAAGAAGCCCATCAGACTCACCGCAGATCTCTCGGGAGAGACTCTACAAGCCAGAAGAGAGTGGGGGCCAATATTCAACATACTTAAAGAAAAGAACTTTCAACCCAGAATATCATATCCAGCCAAACTGAGCTTCATAAGTGAAGGAAAAGTAAAATCCTTCATGAACAAGCAAGTACTCAGAGAGTTTGGCAGCACTAGGCCTGCTTTACAAGAGCTCCCAAAAGAGGCACTACATATAAAAAGGAACAACCAGTACCAGCCATCTGAAAAGCATACCAAATGCTAAAGACCATCAACAAAATGAAGAATCTACATGAACCAATGGGTGAAACAGCCAGCTAGCATCAAAATGGCAGTATCAAATTCACACATAACAATATGAACCCTAAATATAAATGGGCTAAATGCACCAATCAAAAGACACAGACTGGCAAATTGGATAAAAAACCAAAACCCATCTGTGTGCTGTATCCAGGAAACCACTACCTCACACGCAAGGATACACAAAGGCTCAAAATAAAGGGATGGAGGAAGATTTACCAAGAAAATGGAGAGCAAAAAAAAAAAAAAACACCAGAAACCAAAACACTTCACCTCCTACAAAGGACAAAAACTCCTCACCAGCAAGGGAACAAAGCTGGATGGAGAATGAATGTGACAAAATGACAGAATCAGACTTCAGAAAGTGGATAATGAGAAACTTCAATGAGTTAAAAGAACATGTTCTAAATCAGTGCAAAGAAACTAAGAACGTGGAAAAAAGATTCGAGGAAATGATAACAAGAATGGACAACTTAGAGAGGAATATGAATGAATTGAAGGAGCTGAAAAACACAACACGAGAACTTCGTGAAGCATGTACAAGTTTTAACAGCCGAATCGACCAAGCAAAAGACAGAATATCAGAAGTTGAAGATCAACCCAATGAAATAAAATGAAAAACCAAGATTAGGAAAAAAAATGCAAAAAGGAATGAACAAAATTTCCAAGAAATGTAAGACTATGTAAACAGACCAAATCAACGTTTGATAGGTGTACCAGAATATGATGAATAGAATGAATCCAAGCTGGAAAATACTCTTCAGGATATTATCCAGGAAAATTTTCCCAACCTAGCAAGACAGATCAATACTCATCTCCAGGAAATACAGAGAACACCACGAAGATACTCCACAAGAAGAGCAACCCCAAGGCACATAATCATCAGATTCACAAGGGTTGAAATGAAGGAGAAAATACTAAGGGCAGCCAGAGAGAAAGGTCGGGGCACCAACAAAAAGAAGCCCATCAGACTCACCGCAGATCTCTCGGGAGAGACTGTACAAGCCAGAAGAGAGTGGGGGCCAATATTCAACATACTTAAAGAAAAGAACTTTCAACCCAGAATATCATATCCAGCCAAACTGAGCTTCATAAGTGAAGGAAAAATAAAATCCTTCATGAACAAGCAAGTACTCAGAGAGTTTGGCAGCACTAGGCCTGCTTTACAAGAGCTCCCAAAAGAGGCACTACATATAGAAAGGAACAACCAGTACCAGCCATCTGAAAAGCATACCAAATCCTAAAGACCATCAACAAAATGAAGAATCTACATGAACCAATGGGTGAAACAGCCAGCTAGCATCAAATTGGCAGTATCAAATTCACATATAACAATATTAACCTTAAATGTAAATGGGCTAAATGCACCAATCAAAAGACACAGACTGGCAAATTGGATAAAAACCAAAACCCATCTGTGTGCTGTATCCAGGAAACCCACCTCACACGCAAGGATACACAAAGGCTCAAAATAAAGGGATGGAGGAAGATTTACCAAGAAAATGGAGAGCAAAAAAAAAAAAAGCAGGAGTTGCAATTCTTATCTCTGATAAAATAGACTTTAAAGCTACAAAGATCAAAGCGGACAAAGTAAGTTTTTACATAATGATAAAATGATCAATACAACAAGAAGTGCTAACGATTCTAAATATCTATGGACCCAATGTAGTAGCACCCAGATATATAAGGCAAGTTCTTAATGACTTACAAAGAGACTTAGACTCACACACAAAATTAGTGGGAGACTTTAACACTCCACTGTCAATATCAGACAGATCAACCAGACAGAAAATTAACAAGGATATCCAGGGCTTGAACTCAGATCTGAAACAAGCAAACCTATTAGACATTTACAGAACTCTCCACCCCAAATCCACAGAATATACATTCTTCTCAACACCACATCACACCTACTCCAAATTGACCACATAATTGGAAGTAAAGCACTCCTCAGCAAATGCAAAACAACTGAAATTATAACAAACAGTCTCTCAGACCATAGTGCAAACAAGTTGGAACTCAGAATTCAGAAAATAACTCAGAACCACAGAGCTTCATGGAAACTGAACAACCGGCTCCTTACTGTTGATTGGATAAACAATTAAATGAAGGCAGAAATAAAGAAGTTCTTTGAAACCAACGAGAACGAAGACACAACGTACCAGAATCTCTGGGACACATTTAAAGCAGTCTGTAGAGGAAAATATATAGCAATAAGTGCCCACATGAGAAGAGTGGAGAGATCCAAAATTGACACCCTATCATTAAAATTGAAAGAGCTAGAGGAGCAAGATGAAAAAAGCTCAAAACCTAGCCAAAGTCAAGAAATAACTAAGATCAGAGCAAAATTGAAGGAGATAGAGACAAGAAAAACCCTTCAAAAAATCAATAAATTCAAGAGGTCGTTTGTCAAAAAGATCAACAAAATAGACAGACCACTAGCCAGACTGATAAAAAAGAAAAGAGAGAACAACCAAATAGATGCAATAAAAAACGATAAAGGAAATTACCACAGATTCCACAGAAATTCAAACCATCATCACAGAATACTACAAACAACTCTATGCACATAAAGTAGTAAACCAGGAAGAAATGGATACATTCGTGGATGTCTATGTGCTCCCAAGCCTAAACCAGGAGGAAGCCAAAACTATGAATAAACCAATAACAAGGTCTGAGGTTGAGGCAGCAATTTAGAGCCTACCACACAAAAAGCCCAAGTCCAGATGGGTTCACAGCCGAATTCTAGCAGACACACAAAGAGGATCTAGTACCATTTTTTCTGAAACTATTCCAAATAATTCAAAAAAAGAGAACCCTTCCCAAATCATTTTATGAGACCAAAATTAACCTGATACTAAAACCCGGCAGAGACTCAACAAGAAAAGAAAACTTCAGGCCAATATCCATGATGAACATAGATGCAAAAATCTTCAATAAAATACTGGCAAACCGATTGCAACAGCACATTAAAAACGTATCCATCATGATCAAGTAGGATTCATTCTGGGGATGCAAGTCTGGTTAACATATGCAAGTCTGTAAATGTAATTCACCACATAAACAGAAGCTAAATCAAAAACCACATGATTATCTCAATCAATGCAGACAAGGCATTTGATAAAATTGCACAACGCTTTATGTTAAAAACCCTCAATAAACTTGGTATTGAGAGAACATATCTCAAAGTAATAAAAGCTATTTATGACAAACCAACAGCCAATTTCATACTTGATGGGCAAAAACTGGAAGCATTTTACTTTGAAATCTGGCACTAGACAAGGATGCCCTTTCTCACCACTCCTATTCAACATAGTACTGGAAATTCTAGCCAGAGCAATCAGGCAAGAAAACAAATAAAGGGTATTCAAATTAAAAAGGTGGAAGCCAAATTGTCTCTATTTGCAGATGACATGATAGTATACGTAGAAGACCCCATCACCTTAGCCCAAGAGCTCCTGAAACTGATAAGCAACTTCAGTAAAGTCTCAGGATATAAAATCAATGTGCAAAAGTCACAAGCATTCCTATACACCAATAACAGACTTAAAGAAAACCAAATCAAGGAAAAACTGCCATTCACAATTGCTACAAAGAAAATAAAATACCTAGGAATACAACTCACAAGGAATGTAAGGGACCTCTTTAAGGAAAACTACAAACCACTGCTCAATGAAATAAGAGAGGACACAAACAGATGGAGATACATTCAATGTTCACGGTTAGGAAGAATCAATATCATGAAAATGGTTATATGGCCAAAAGTAATTTACACAATCAATGCTATCCCCATCAAACTACCATTGAATTTCTTCACAGCACTAGAAAAAACACCATAAACTTCATATGGAACCAAAAGATAGCCCGCATAGCCAAGTCAATTCTAAGCAAAAAGAACACAGCGGGAGGCATCACACTACCAAACTTCAAACTATACTACAAGGCTACAGTAATCAAAACAGCATGGTACTGGCACCAAAACAGAGATATAGACCAATGGAACAGAAGAGAGGCATCGGAGGCAACACAACATATCTACAACCATATAATCTTTGATAAACCTTACAAAAACAAGCAATGGGGAAATAATTTCCTGTATAATAAATGGTGTTGGGGAAACTGGCTAGCCATGTGCAGAAAGAAGAAAATGGACCCCTTCCTGACACCTTACACTAAAATTAACTCCAGATGGATTAAAGACTTAAACATAAGACCTGACACCATTAAAACCCTAGAAGAAAATCTAGGCAAAATAATTCAGGACATAAGAGTAGGCAAGGACTTCATGAACAAAACACCAAAAGCATTGGCAACAAAAGCTAAAATAGACAAATGGGACCTAATCAAACTCCACAGCTTCTGCACAGCAAAAGACACCGTCACTACAGTTAATAGGCAACCATTAGAATGGGAAAAAATCTTTGCAGTTTGTGCCCATTCAAAAATGGGCAAAGGATATGAACAGAAACTTTACAAAAGAAGACATACATGAGGCCAACAAACACATGAAAAAATGCTCATCATCATTGGTCATTAGAGAGATGCAAATCAAAACCTCATTGAGATACCATCTCACTCCAGTTAGAATGGTGATCATTAAAAAATCTAGAGACAGCAGATGCTGGAGAGGATGTGGAGAAAGAGGAACACTCTTACACTGTTGGTGGGAGTGTAAATTAGTTCAACCATTGTGGAAGACAGTGTGGCAATTCCTCAAGGACCTAGAAATAGAAATTCCATTTGACCCAGCAATCCCATTACTGGGTATATATCCAAAGGACTATAAATCATTTACTATAAGAACACATGCACATGAATGTTCATTGCAGCACTGTTTACAATAGCAAAGACCTGAAACCAACCCAAATGCCCAGCAAACTGACACAAGAACAGAAAGAGAAATACCACATATTCTCACTCATAGGCAGGTGAGAAAAATGAGAACACATGGACACAGGGAGGGGGTCTAATACACACTGGGGTCTATTGGGAGGAAGGGGGGAGGGACAGTGGGGGTTCTGGGGAGGGATAGCCTGGGGATGAATGCCAAGTGTGGGTGAAGGAGGAAGACAGCAAAGCACACTGACATGTGTATACCTATGCAACTATCTTGCACGCTCTGCACATGTACCCCAAAACATATAAGGCAGTAAAAATTTAAAAAATTAAAAACATTAAAAAGAAAAAATGAAAGCGCTGGAAGAGAAAGAGTTATGGAAGTGGGAGGGGAGTAGAAGAGACAGGAGATGAGAGAAAATAATCTCAGCAGGTTTCTCTCAGTAGACATGTAGGTCTATATGTTACATTCATTAGAAATCTTTTTATATTAGTTGTTAAATCGCCACACTCTCTCCCACAATGGTTCTAGTTTCATGGCCAGAAGCTGGTGCCTTCCCTTGCACACATTAGACCACATAAAATAAGCAGCCCAGGGAGTTCTAGAACAAAAGCTTTCTTTACCCAGATTTCCAGTGAAACTGGGTGTTAGCTAGACTAGCTTTTAGATCCTTCAATTCTCTAGAAGCAGAATTTGGCAGCTTCGAATTGGGATATGAAACATACAAAAGATTTCTTCCAATTTGTCACACCTCTGAAGATTGTAGAACATAAATATTCAACTTTAAAGAACTACTATGTATATAACAAAAATATTGAAACATAAGCCTGTTGCCACTGAAAATGAGAATTTAAAAGAAAAAGAAACTTCCAAAATAAAACAGGGTAATGGTTCCCCCATATAACTTAAATTAATAAAAATATATATACACAGGATGTATCTACATATCTTAAATGTAAAATAGGCTTCTTAAATGCATATGGCAATTAAGACATTTTGAGTAAATCATAGTCCTGGCTGTTAATCCAATTGCAAAATATATTAATAGATATTTGCTGCCCTAATTATATATTCAAACATTTCAGTGTAATGTAAAAGCTACATTGTTCATTTTCCACACTGTTATTAAACAGCACACTAGTATTTTCTAGGTTGTGTCAATGTTCTTCATCCAATGTCTTAGAACCCATTAATTAGAATAGAAACCTGCAAGCCAGATCTATAAAATAATCCTAACCTTACAAAATGTGTTCATTATCTAAAAGCTTCTTCTCTTATTATACTGTGAGTTCAATTATTTGAACATGCCCATTTAAGTCAAACCAAACTCAACATTTTCTCAAGCTTTTTTATTAGACTGCAATATTTCAGGACAGAGTTATTCAGGAATGTAAAAATGTAATTTGCCAACACAGTCTGTGTAATATACAATCATTAAAACCCAAACTTTGGGTGAATTAAAATGTGAAATACCTGTTAGAGTTTACACTTATAAAACTTATGACACAGCTATGCTTAACTCCCACACCTTGAGTGTCCCCAACACACCCTGATCCTGCAATGTCTGTGACAGATTTTCAAGAAGCCCATTGTGACTCAACAAGTCAGATGGGAAGTATGTTGGACTGGAGAAAATGCTGTCATCTAGGTTCAGGAGACAGAACATGAATGGTGTTTAAGAATTTGCCTTGAGGCCAGTGGTGCAGGCAAGTCCTAAGAGACATAATTGAAAAAGAAAATTTAAAAAACAGAAATTATTTTCTTCTGTCCATAAGGAGGGGCATGCCTTTCTACATGAGCCATTATTGGGCATCAGCTTTCTCCTTAGCCACATTGTTCTTTCCTCTGTGGCAGGAGTTTAGCAACCAGCCTAGGCTGCCAGGCTAAGGCAAGAGGCAATCGCTGCCCTCAGAGCCCTGCCTCTGTCCTTGGGGAGAAACAAGTGTGCTGAACCCTGCCTTATTTGCACTGCCACCTAACATTTCTGCCAATTTCATTAACCTCCTCTCCTCAGGGTTTGAGGTATGGGCAAGGATTGTGACTCAGGAAGAAATCAAAGGCAGCTGAAGGGCAGAAACTGAGAAATGAGGGACAGAAGGCAGTGAGGCAAGACCTCAAGTTTGAAACTCTCACATCACATTCTGCCACCCCCAAAAAGCTGCCACTTGCAAACTGCAGGTCTGAAGAGACATGGACCTGCACTTTGTTACCCAGCCCTAACCAGAAGCTCCACCCACGTCTCCAGAGAGCACATCTGTGGCCTATCAAAAGACTAGTTTGGGTGTCTTTGACCCTGCTGACATTACCATTGTGGATATCCTCAGGGTGAGGGTGGGAACTGCCATTATGTGTCAGTTGTAGGCCTCACTGCAGGTAGGGAATGAAGCCTGTGGAGGGAGGGACTTTAAGTCCCTGGAAAACTTCACAAGCCCTGTATGAAGGCTGTGGCTGGTGCTGCATTTCCACCACTTCTTGGGGTAGCAGGGCCAGAACTGTGATATCCTGGCTGGCTCATTCCTGGATGGCTCAATTATAAAGGGAATGCTTCCATTTGCAAGTGTTTGCCCTCTCAGGGACTCACTTTCATGATTCACCAATTCATTTAGCAGACCCATGGTTTCTTAATGATGTCACTGTTGCCTTTTGGAGATAGAAGATTTTTTGACTCAAAAGTCTGTCCTGTGAATTGTAGATTTAGCTGTGTTTTCTGTCTCCATTTTATTAACACCTTCTTCCTCAAGAATGATAATCAAAAATGTCTACAAATATTGTCTTGTGTCATCTCGATATCAAGATGATACTGAGTTGAGATCTACAGAGATAAACACATTTTAGTACCCACCATTGTGTGTTTTGAGAAACAGTGAGCCTGTCCTCAAAGGGATTAAGTGTAATTAGAAACAGAAGGAAACAACTTCTCAGAAGAAATAATGAAAATGTTACAGACGAAGAACAGAGCAAGAACTAAAATAACACTACAAACAGCAAAAAGTAAATGAAAAGTGGTTGCAGATGGAAGTGATTCAGATAATCTCTTGGAAAAAGTGTGACTCCATTAAGGCTTTGATTGCTGGGGAAAAAGAAGAGAATCACAGGCAGGGGGAAAGAATCAAAGCAATACAAAAGAAAAACAAAATCCAACACCATTTTATGGGCAATGATGAATCTACCCTCACTCCAGAGTTGTGTGCTGTGAAATAAGTCTGATGAAGTATTTAAGTTCTGTGAGGATAAAATTGGGTCAATGTCAGCTATCTTCACAGCATAGAAGAAAAATACAATGAGTTTTAATCTCTGGCTGTGAAAAATTTAGAGTCTTTAAGAGGTAGTAAGAGTGACAGGACTTCATAGGAAGTGGAGAACCTGTAAGTTTTTGTTGAAAATAATCAAAAAGATGCAAAAACCTATTTGGATTTCAAAAGATAAATAGGGGTGCCAGTAGAATCAGGAGAACATACCAGTCATGACAAGACAAATAATATCAGTTCTCAGGTGTATACAATCAATGTCAACTTGGGGCAAAAGTAAACAACTCACTTCTAGCAGAGGTAGAACAATAGGTCTGAGAAAAAAACATGTGCAACAATATGGGTTTCCATTTTGAATACAAGTACATAATCCAGTAGCTGAGACCCATCAAGCCTTTTGAGAGGAATAGTGAAAATGGCATTCTATAAATAGGCTGATAATTTGCAAATGCTCTTAGGTAGAATCACCAGTCAACCGTTTATAAAATAATAAATCTGGTTCCAGGTCTGGTTGCTCATGCTTGAAATCCAGGAATTTTCGGAGGACAAGGCAAGTGAATCATGAAGTCAGGATTCAAAGACCGACCTGATAAAGATAGTGAAATGCTGCCTCTACTAAAAATATCTTTCAGGCTGTGGTGTCAGGCAACTTTAATCCCAGTTACTTGGGAGTCTGAGACAGGAGAATCACTTGGACTTGGCAGGAAGAGGTTGAATTGAGCCAAAATTGAGCCACTGCAGAACATTTTAAAAAATTGATTAATTAACTTATTAATTAAAAAAAATACTGTGTCTTAAGACCCATTACTTTCAACCCAATCTTTAATCCCACCATTGATTATATAAGTATAATTAGATAAAATGTTATCCAAAACCACCATAACTTCTCCCGTGGGTGAAAGAATTGCTCATAATATTAATAGAAAAATGTCACATTAGAGACTCATCAGTAGTATTTATAATGCCTCTGCTCATTGCAACAGATATGTCCCATGCCACACCAGTCATATACCTTTACTCCAGAGGTATGGAATTACTAACAGTGCTGCTACAGGGAGCACAGGATAAATTTTCTACAAGCTCTTCAATACATGCTTTAAAGAAACTTTCTCAAAATGTGATCTCTTTGAAACTGGACTCCATGAGTTTCATTGTGCATTTGCCTAATCCTTAAAATAAGAGCAGGGAATTCCAAGTTTATTGACCATTCTCTCAATCTGGCAAGGGTGGTGTTCCAGCCACTTTTTAGATTTTTAGTTTATAGTGACTCCAAATGAGCAGCCCTGGGATTGACCTATGAAACAGATTGAAATAAGTTTCTGTAGTCCAGGGTTAGCAAATACTTGGCCTTCATATAGACACTTCATTTTTCTAAATCAAGAGACTGATAGTTTGTCACAACATTCTTTCCTACTTACCACACTTCCAATTTACCATGCTTAGTCTCAGAATCTTTCTCAGAAGAAGTTTTTGGCAGTCACTTCTAGTTGCTTAGAATTAGCTAATGAGAGGAAACTCATTTGCCATCTTGAGTTAAATCTCTTTTCCATTAGCCAGACTTTTGTAATTAAAGATAGTATTGTGCTTTGCCCTGTCTGTTTCCACCCAAAATGTCCCCTGGTCTCATTTAAACATCATCAGTTCTTTTTGTTTTTCTTGACACTTTTTCAAAGCATTCCCTACCCATAGAACACACACAGGTGAGTTACTGAACATTTTACAATAAATTCACAGATCAAAGTCTCTTCTCCAAAGATTATATAACTCCTAGCATTGAGTTGGTCCCTCAATGAGGACATTTTCATTCTCTCTCATCTTTCTTTTGATACCACCTAAAATTGCATTAGTTGTTTCTTGGACCAACCTATTAGACTTTTGCCTCTTACTTCTCACTGAGCTTACTGTAAGTTAAAACTTTTGGGTTGACTGATATATATATATCTACATTCTGAAATTTATATATATATATATTGAAATAGGTTTTCTGTCACCTGGGATTTGGAACACTTTTCTTGGCTCACTGAAGTTCTTGCCTTCCTGGTTCAAGCAATTCTTCTGCCTCAGTTCTCCTGAGTAGGTGCAAGCACAGGTACATACCAACATACCTGGCTAATTTTTGTATATTTAGTAGAGACAGTTTTGCCATGTTAGCCATGCTGGTCCATAACTTCTGACCACCTACCTTGGACTCCAAAAATACTGAAATTAAAAGCAAGACCCACCAGGCAAGCCTGTTATTAATCTAGGTTTCTCATGCCCTGTTGTTGTACCATTGATTTTTTTGTTCAAGTACAGGGATTTCTTAACATCCTAACTTCTTGCTGGTTAATTATACCTTATGCTTTGACCCATGAAGGTAATTTTGAATTCCAAATTCTGCCTTCTAATAACTTAGCTGTCCTTGGTGTCATATTTGAATGTTATAAGTTTTCTTTATTGAAGTTATTGATTTAAATTCTGAGCTACACCAGGTTAAGTTCAGTGGTAAAGCCTTCTAGAAATCCTATGTCATACCTTGACATGATGCACCCAATATACTCTGAGTAGTGACACTCAAGTCAGCTATGAGAAACCCCACATTTAGTAAATAATGAGTGCTTTTTGTGTCTCTGGCATTATTGTAGTGTTAGACATATTACAGTGAATCAGACAAATGGTGAATCTGCTCTTGTGGAGGAAACCATTTTAGCAAAACTTTGTATTTCCACCTAGGCTTCATGTCTCCAGTTTTATTTTAGGTAGACATGAAAGTATTTTACAAAATTATTTCTGTTTACATACCATATTTTCCTTAAAATACATTTGGGATAAATTATTATCAGTACAAACAAAATTATGTAAAAAAGTAATAATCTCTTTATATCTATGTATTCACATTAAATTAGTTGATGTATAATAAAAGCCTCTCCTGGCATCTGACTGAAAATAGAAATTCAATATTTATTTTTATTGGTGTTTTAGTCACTCTGAATGTGCACAGTTATAGACTAGGAGATAAGTCTCTATTTTCAGTCTCTGAAAATAGGAAGATGATTTAACCTAGTGGATGATATGGCACATATTTTTGCAATAACTTAAATATCTCTTATCAGAAGTTATGCAATGTATTTGTGAATCCAAGACAAGTAATTTGCCAGAAACTGATGACTTGGTTTTATCAAAATATTTATTGAAATTGGTTAATATACCTATATCTTGAAGCTTACAGTTTGCCCAATCTAGTTTCTTTCTTCTTTCCTGTTTGAAATGTCATTTTTTATTATTTAATTGTATACACAATAAAATAATTTTTGGTCAAATTTTTGCTTGTAGATCGTTGAGGAAAGAACAAGCTTACCCTTCCACCAGCAGTATAAAAACATAAGAATTTTTTTACATGCTTCTCTGCACGCATTATTTTATGACATTTTAATAGTCACCATTCTAATTGGCATGAGTTAGTATCTCATTGTGGTTTTAATGTGCACTGTCCAGTAACCAGCAATGATGAGTTTTTTTTATGTGTGTTTGTTGTTAGCATAAATGACTTATTTTGAGAAGTGTCTGTTTATATCCTTTGCCTGCTTTATGGTGAAGTTGTTTGGGTTTTTTGTTTTTATGTTTCTGTAATTGGGTTAGGTTCCTTCTATATTCTGAAATTTAGACCTTTGTCAGACAGATAGACTGCAAAACTTTTTGTCTCATACTTTAGGCTGCCTCTGGCACACATACATCATGGAACACTATGCAATTTTAAAATAGAATGAGATTACAGATTTTGCAGGGACATGGATGAAGCTGAAAACTATCATTTTCATTCAAGTACCAGGAATTACAAAACAAACACTGTATGCTCCCAGTTGCAAGTGGGAGTTGAAAAATGAGAATACCTGGACAACAGGGAGAGAAATATTACACAAAAGGGCATGTGGGAAGCTGTTTGTCTAAGGTAGAAAGTGCATTCAGAAAAATTTTTAATGCAAACTTAAACCCTAGATGACAGGTTAACAGGTGCAGCCAACTACTGTGGCACATGTACCCTCATGTAACAAACTTGGCCATTCAGCCCATGTGTTCAAGTAGCACAATAATTGAAAAGGTTAAAGGCTCTCAATTTTGGTCTTTAAAAATATATCACTAATTTTGCCTACATAGGTAAATATTTCTGGCTACCGATAAAATTCGAAGTGGTATAATTTTATTTCTTTATTTGTTTTTAACTATCCCTGGGTTACAAATAAAATACAGAACAACTACAAAAAATTAGTAAAAAGTATGTTTGTTCATCTATGTGAGTAGATGTCTGTTTGTGTATAAGAAAAATAATGTGCATCCTCACAATCCCATATATGGAAGGCCACAACAGGGTGAACAGGATGGACTAGGCCAGCAGCAAGACAAAGTCAAAGGGAACTTAAAGAGCTATTGTATTAGGGTACTCTTGCCAACTACTCAGATAAGCAGAAGATAAGGCAGCATGTTCCATATATACATCCTGTGCTTTAGTGGAGCTGCACATTTGATTTTGATTTTATAAACTGCTGAGGGATCAAGAAAGGGTATAAATTTCCATACAATTCTGTCATAAAAGGAAACAAAACCTGACAGGTGATGTAGAATTACTGAATAGCCTGAGAGAAAATGACGCTGTTGTTTTCAGAAGGGAATATCTGCAATCACTTAGCAGATAGTTGAGGGTGCCGGGCACAGGTGAGACAAACACAAGAATTCTGCATTGTCCAATCTGAAAATTTCTTAAAGAATGCAAATGCTCTACAACTGGAAATGAATTTCAAAGAAATAAAATAGTAAACAAGAATTAAGAAAACACTTTTCATTTAGTTCTGTTTTGTTATTTAGCAGAAAAGGTAGAAGTAAAGTGATTGACATCCTCCATTATTTCAGTGTGTACCAAATATTTGAAGCAGTTAAAGTTCTCTGTTGATTTTTTACTAATTGTTGGTTACAAATTATTTTAAAATATATATTTAACTGTATAATTATAATATATGTTTATGTTTATAATATGTATATTTTTAACATGTAATATAACATATGACATATATTTATATATTTTAACATATAATATATATATGTATATATTAATGCATATATAACATATATTAAAATATATATATTAAAATTTACAGCCTCTCTTGCTGTACATATATATATATGCATTTATATATATGTACAGCAAAATATAAATATATACATATTTATGTATGTGTGTATATATATGTGTGTGTGTGTGTATGTGTATATATGACACACACCAACTCACTGTAAACTTTGCCTTCCCGTTACTAGTCTTCCTGATTTCTGGATGCATATTTATGTTCATTACTAGTTAGTGTCCTACTTAGATTTTTTATGTGGACTCTTAAAATGAAAGAGAGTTAGAGAGCTCTTCATATCACCAAGTTAATAGTTTAATATTGTACTTCTCGAAAAGCCCAGGTTGTCCTAGCTTCTGAGAGCAGCTGCTGTTTGCACCACAAGTAAGTGTCCTGGCTTCCTCTCATCAGCCACCAAACCCAGTTTCTGGTCATGGAGGACTTGTTCATAGGTACCTCACAAAAATTTTAGCAACATCTCATAAGTGTGCTGTCTACCAACTGAACCCTTATCAATTTTGCTGTTTACCACCTGTGTTCACAGTGGAGCCTCTGAAATTTCTTAAGCCTCAGTAGAGCCTCTGAAATCTCTAAAGCCACTGTGACTTTCAGAAGATTTTTAGAACTATTGAGTCTGCTGCATAACAATGAAATCCAAGCAGGTCTGTTATTGAATTTCAGGATGTTCTGACAACACTGTCTAAATTGACGCCCCTGTCTCCACACTCCAGTTCGGTTCTGCAAGCATGAAGAATTTACTTTGCACCAGTTTCTATGTTAGATGTTGAGGATACACAGTGGAGAAGATTCAAATCCTGTTTATTCTCACATTCTTATTCCCATATTGCTCCAGATGCTTCAGCTTCATGAATTATTGCCTTGGCACAACAGCTTCTCCACAGTGCTTTAAAACCCATGTGCCCTGGCAGAAAAACATTCTTTATCTCCACATTTCTAATGCTCACTGGCTTTCATATTGGGCAGCACAGGTGCAAAATATTTGCATAATTTCAGAAATTTCCACAGACTGGACAGTGCAGAATTCTAACGTGTGTCTCACTTTGCTTGATAATTTTATGTATTTCCTAAATTTTCACAGCTATTTTATTCCTGGGACAATGAAATCATTTTATCCCAGGGTTTTCAATTCTGCTTTACCTTTCAAGAATTTCCTTGACAGAATTGAATAAAAATGTACAGCCTTTCTTACTTCTTCATGTGTTCATAAAATCAAAATTAAACTGGCAACTCTGGTAAAACATAGAATGTCTTCTGCTCATCTGTGTAATTCATAAGGGTACTGTCATGTGATTAGTCTTTGAGTTTCCCTTTCTGTCTGTCTTTCCAAAGTCTTAGCACCATGCTCTTTGCCCATCTGTACCTTTTCATATATGGGAGTGTGTGGATGCATGCTGTCTCCCTTATGCAGACACTCAACACAGGTTCACTTTCTTTTGCTTTCCGCTTTTTTTTCTTTCTTCTGTCCTTCCTTTCTCCCTTTCTTTCTTCCTTCATTTCTTCTTTTCTTCCATTCTTTCTTTCTTCCTTCCTTTCTTTTTCTTTCTTCCTTCTGTCCTTTATTTCTTTGTTTATCTTTCTTTTTCTTTTCTTCTTTCTCTCTTTTTCTCAACTTTCTTTTCTTTTCTTTTCTTTTCTTTTCTTTTCTTTTCTTTTCTTCTTTCTCTCTTTTTCTCAACTTTCTTTTCTTTTCTTTTCTTTTCTTCTTCATTTCTTCTTTTCTTCCATTCTTTCTTTTCTTTTCTTTTCTTTCTTTTTTCTCACTTTCTCTCTTATTCAAATTATTTCTCTCTCTTTCTCACTTTTTCTTTTCATCTCATTCTCTATTTCTTTCCTTCTTTCTCTCTTTTACTCTCACTTTCTCTGGCTTTCATTTTCTTTCTTCTTTGTTTCTCTCTGTCTGTCTTAATTTTTATCTCTTTTTATCTCCTCCTCTCTCTCTTCTATTTTTCTTTCTTTCAATCTTTCTTTTTCTCTCACTCTCTCACTTTCTCTTTGTCACTCTGTCTTTTCTGTCTCTTCTTTCTTCTGTCTGTCTCTGTTTCTTTCTTTTTTATTTCTTTTTTATTTTTCATTTTTAATTTCTTTTTCTGCTACTTAAATGTTTTTACTGGAGAAAGTAACAAAACGTTGTCTTGGTAAACATTAGCTCTAAAATTTAGACTGGCAAGAATTTATGTTATCATTGTTTTTTCAGGTTACAACACTCTACCCTACTTTTTCTTCCATATGTTCTCTGGAGAGTTGTGAGTTCATTCCATTTCTTGGAGTTGTCATATCATTTCTGGTTGTCTATTTATCTGCCATTTATTAAATCTCAGTCTGTTTCCCATCCGTTTTCTAAAACAGGGACAAGCTTCAGTAATTAAGCAGATAGTAAATATTGTTGTCTTTGTGAAACACCATATCTATGTTCCAGGTACCTAACTATGCCACTGAAGCATAATGACAAACTTAGATGGTAGCAAGAATGTAGGCAAGGTAATAGTTCCCCTTCTTAAATAGTATTTTAATCTTAGTTTTTAAAATACAAACAGCAATTCATGGTGTGGCTCAAAAAATTGCTAAAATGTGAAATTGGATATGCTTTTCTTCACACCCCATCATGTTCTCTTCGGATTGCAGCACAATGCATCAAACCATACAATGGAGTGTCTAGGATTCAACCAGGTACCAGAGATAAAGAAACTGAGCCTACAGGATCCACATCCCTGGGCAGTGCAGCTTCCTTAGATTACTCAGCCAGCATTCACTGCAGATAATTTTATTCCTTTCTACTCTCACTTTCCCTGCTACCTGTACCTGCCACACTGTATTGAACCCATCTTCTAAATCTGCCTTGTTTTTCTTCACTGTTTACAAATAAACTTCTCCTTGCCAGCTTCTAACAATGTCATTGCTTGGCTAAAAGAAAGTAACATACTCCAAGTGGTGATTCTTAGTAATGGCACTCCTCAGACTAGGGTGCCAGAACACTTCGTGATTGGAAAAATTGTTTCTGTTATAACTCATTATTGTCTTATATTATTTACTAATTCTAGGATACAAAGCATGATTAAGAACAGTTACCACCTTGTCAGACTGACTTCTTGCTACACACATATGTATCCTTCAGTAAAAAGAGCCTGGTGCAGAAAACAAAAATGGGGAAGATGTAGGAGATTAATCAGGATGGTGAAACAAGTTGTAAAATTATACAAAATAGTCACATACATTTTTGAATTCAGGGAGGTTGGTATCATCTCAGTAGAATGTTTGGCTTAAGGTAGCCTAATACTCTTTCGCAGAATTGATAGCAGAAAAACAAGTAAGAAGTTAATAGAGAAGAGTTTATCTAAATAACTTGTTTACTCATGTGGTCCTAAAAGTAACTTTTAATCATTCTCAGGTATAATTGCTCTCTCAGTGGTCAGATGACCAGATTATTCTATCTCTAGTGGTGTTGACCCAAAGTTTCATTACATAATGGGTGCCAAAGGAATGCTGGCAGGGCCAGTTTGTCAGGATGTCTGCTACAAATCTTTTTTTCAGTGCCCTGGCCCCCTAGTCCACTCTTTCACTGAATATCAGTGTATGAGAATATTATTCACCTGTCATGCAGCTGGGTATGCACAGTGCACTCTAAAATTTGCATAACATATTAATCTTAATCTATAATTACCTGACTATGCCCTACTTCATCTTCATAGTGCAACATAATTTCAATAATAGCTAGGACTTGGAGAAAGAATTGAAAACGTCTAAGCTCTTTCTTTAATATTATTAAGAAATTGTTTAGCATTGTAAATTTACTAGAAACAATAAATCAACTTATCTGCTCAAATATCATTATTGTAAGCACATGAGAGCTGAAATTAAAAAGCAGACTGGTGAGCACTCCATTTTTTTTTTAAGCTCTAATTGTTACTATTACTAAATAAGGTGAGACTGGTGGTCTGTTTCATTTAAGTTACAGAAAAATTTTTGATAGTGTTTGTTTTTCTTATTTTTATATCCTAGAATGAAGAGTCAATTGAGGTAAGTGTCAGTATCTTCTCCCCTCACCCAAACAATATCTGAGATACTGAATTTGACTTTATAGTGGCACAAATAGCTCAGAGACACAAAATTGTTAATTAAAAAGACTTAGGTATGTGTCAGAATAATGATTTCAGCATATATTTTACTCATATGTTTTTCTCTGATCTGTTTAGAATTTATGCTGAGATAATAATTAAGTTTTATACATTTCTAGTTATTACTCAGTTAACATAAATAAACTTTACTTTCCTAAAATAAGATTTTCTGTACATCATTAGTTAATCATTGATTCATTTAGGAAGAAATATTCAAGTTTTTGATGTGTAGCTATTTTTTTCTTTCCCAGAGGAAATCCAAGCTTATTAAGAAACTAAAGTGGTGATGGATGGAAACATATTCTGTAGACAGAGTAGAATATTAAAGAAAGTAAGAGAAGGAATGCATTCAACCTAGGTATGGTGGTTTTATGTATGGATAGATGTGATCTCCTGCAAGGGATTGTGATAAGAGATTAATTGAGAAAGAAGCTGAAAGTAGTAAGGGAGATTATGGCTTTCTCTCCTTTCCCTCATTGGACTCTTGTACATATAATAGGACAGGAACCACTATTACTAATGCCCATGATGTTAGAAAAGTTAGAGTAACATGTTTTTCTTTCATGTAATTCTGTTTTTGATTACTTCCCACTTTCACCCAGCTATCTAGATCTAAGGTACTCTCTGCTGGTGACCAACAATTATGAGACAAAATAGTTTGTGTTACATTTCTTAATTTATTTTGTAAGATTAAACTCTCACTAGCCTTAGGAAACCTTTCCAGCTCTTTATATGCTGCCATTGTACTAATAACTGTTTTGTCTTATGAGGAAACCCTAGCCTGAAACAATGTCTCACCAAAATTTGTAATCCTCAGTGGAAACCAATGACTTACTGATTTTTTTACTTGACCGTGGTCTTTTTTACTTTTTATCCTGGGGAATCCACTGTTTCCTTTTTTTATTCTTTGCAGTGGTGATTACGTTAGTTCACTCTGTGTTTGAGCATAATAGCTTTGACATCTATCCTGTCCCCTTTCTTCAATGAAGCACCACTTGTGAGCTCAATCACGTTGAGATTACTTACTGAGACGTGTTTGCCACCACTTCAGAAATCTAACCTGCGAATTCTGACTCAAGAGTGTATGAATGAATGCACTCTCCCATCATTACAATGTCTCAAGTGGCCTAGAAAATGGCTGTGGGCTGCCATTAGAGAGCAAAATGCAACCCACCAGACTTATTCCCTGTTTCATTAGGACGTTTAGTGTGTAGACATTACAATAGAGGTTCTAAGAGTGTTAACTCATTTGGATAATGAATATAATTGAAGGTCTGACTTTAAAACTGATAAAATATTTTGATATTGGACCCCAGAGTAAATACAATTAATGAGTAATTCTTTTTGGATCCTCCCAGAGGAATCAACCAGAAGAAAATTGACATGAATAAATAGTTAAACTGGAAACATATGCTTGTGTGTTAAGGCCTTTGGATTGTTGTCTAACCTTGTTCTATACTAATGTTTTAAGGCAGCTGCCTTCAACCGACCTCAAAAACAACTCTCAGTCTTCTAAACAGTTTGAGATGACAATCTATGTATATTCCAACAGTTCATATCTTCAATATTTTGCCAGAAACTTTGAGTGAATAGCAACAGATTTAAGAATACCACATTGTTGGACCATTAATTATAAGAATTTCAAGATTCAATAGCAGTAAGTCATTTAAACAAAACTACCTATGCTTCTTCTATCAAAGAATTGTGGGGACATCATCTTGCCAGTTGAAAATATCTGTGGCCTGTTGTCCTTTTTCCTGTGCTTTTCTCAGGCTTGTTAAACTTATTCTATCTACTCTGCCTGACAGAATGCACTCAGATTGGATTACAGGCCTAAACTGAACAACTGCCATGAACAAACATGGCATAGAAAGTGGAGGCATGTATGAGCATCTCTGGGGTCCAGTTAATATATAGAATCAGACATGTTTACTGTAGCAAAGCAGAAGTTTTCCAGTGCCAGCTGGAGTTTCATCTCTTTGAGTAAATAATGGAACCTGGACCAGAAATACTGCAGGAAGATTCTCAGCTGATACTTGTATGTGTAGTGGCACCCAGAAAGTTGAAGAAGACAGAAACAGGAAAACACTAACAAAAGTATTACATCCCTGGTATTTGGAGCCCCTATGTCTGTGCAACTTGAAAAGCCACAGCTCTCATCTTATTTTTGTCTTCCACAATGTGATAGGCAAGACATATTTTACTCCTGTTTTAATTACAGATATTTTAGTTCAAGTATTCAGTAAACCTCAATTTTTTTTCTTTGCATTCAGAAAGAATGAGGTAACTGTGCTGGTGGAGACTGAACAACATAAAGAGCCTTACTGAGTAACATAACTCTGAAAAGGACCTCATTTAGTAACTTCTCCCCACAAGCAGATGAATGTCCTGAATATCTATCTCTCAGCAGAGAGAAGAACTAGAGTAGGTAGCTTTATTTTTCTGCAGGAAGGGTGTTGATTAGTGATCATCACTTAGCAGAACAAAGACCATAGAATGGGTAGTATCTCCATCCAGCTTATCATCTTATTAGATATATAGGTCTCCATGGAGAGAAGACCCTAGAGTGGGTAGTTTCTCTTCACATTTGATGTTCCCAATAGCTGCTACGGTTTCACCAGAGAGAACACTATGGAGTGGGTAGCTCCTTTCTCTAGCTGACCATCCTGTCATCTCTCCTGTTGTCATCAGAGCCCATTGCCCAAGGCAGACCCTGTGCCACAATGATAGTACTGACATTTTGTCAGGTTTCAGAAAAAATAAAATTTAATTGAGTAACTGTTATCCACAGCTGATATTCTTGCAAGTCTTTGAGTCTGGCTGACTACAACAAATTTATGTGCTTAAAAAAAAGTGCTTCCTAATTAGATTATTCCACATAAATGGGTGAAAAAAAGCACTATTACTTTTCATTCTTGTACATCAGTCTAGCTCCTGGTATTTTGTCTGTCACAGGCTTATAGTTGAAGCAACAATGGAAACATTCAGATTTATAACCAGGAGACTGAGATTGCTATATTAAGAAATACACATTATTAATTCTGGATTTGTATGTTTATTGTCGCACAAAAGGAATTAACATTTGAGTCAGTGTGCTACAGATGAAAGATACATTTTTAAGTTGGGTAAACATAATTTATTCAACTGTCTATGAATTTAAAATAGGCAGAAAAACATGGGGAAAAATGTGAGATGGGCTTAGCCTCTTAGCCTATATTTTTCTTCTGTGACAGATACTCTCTTCCTCACATGTAGAACCCAAGATGTTCAGTTTTGGGACTCACACTGATTCTCCTTTCTGCTTCACTTGCAGACAGCCTATTGTGGAATATCAATATTTTGTGTTAAGACTTAGTAAACTCACCTCTATATATTCGATTTGTCCTTCTGAGAGAACCCTGAGCAATACAAGTTGGTATCAAAAGTGGTTTTCGAGAAACAAAATATTGAAAAGAATTTTTCTATTGATTTGAAGTTTCTGGAGTTGGGCTACTTAATATAATCTGATATAATGATGCCAAGTAAAGGATTAACAATAATATGAAGAACATTGATAGTCTCTGGTAGTAAAAGCTTATAAAGTCATACAAAATAAATACA
>JAKFGQ010000216.1:0-40306 GCA_021498475.1 Saguinus midas | reverse complement strand
CCAGGACCTGGCTGCCATGTTTTCCTGTATAGTTCATGCTTCATGTAATTCTCCAGAAATAAAGGGAAGCCAAAGAGTGTATTTTTCAAAAGTTTAAAATAATAATAATAATAATTGTTTAACTATGATTGGACATTTTGGTTTTGAATGTTTGCCCAATCAGTTGGTGAACACATCCATCTGACAAGGATTCACTTTTAGTATTCTCTGTGTGGGTAAGTGTCAAACACCTCATTTGAACTATTGTTTTATTTTTCCCAATGTCCAACTTATGATTAAGCAGCGTAACACTGATGCTATTGATTTAACTATATCTTCATGTTAACAATGATTTTCATCTTTGCCACATTATGTAATCTCTTTTCTTCTTCTTTCTTTCTTTTTTCTTTCCCTCTTTCTTTCTTCCTTCTTCTTCCTTCCTTGCAGGGTCTCACTGTTGACCAGGCTAGAGTTCAATGGTGTGACCATGGCTCACTATAGCCTCAACCTCCTGGGCTCAAGCAGTCCACCTGCCTCAGCTACACCAAGGAAATAGTCGAGCATTTTTATATGGCTTCTCATTCTTCCCTCCCTGAATGATATACACCTGAAGAAACCTCAAGATTCTATTTCATACTACCACTCATTTAGAACATTATAGACCAACAAAAAATGGAGCAATATACAGGTGTCTATTTTCTATGTCCTCTCATTCAAAATTTCAGCGAATAATGAATTTCCTAGGAGTAATCAGGATGCTGTTTAAGATAGCCACGGATTAAGTGCCTTCCTGAACGTTAAACACGTATGTGATAGACCGGAGTCTACTTCATATGAACGCTAATTCTGTGTATCGTTGAGTAATACACACCTGGGGGAGTGTCAAGAGACTATTTGTTATGGACACTCATACAGAAACTGTTTGAATAATGCACACATGGGGAATAACCAGGAGTCTGTCATATGGCCACACATTCAGACAAACAGTGAATAATGCACAGGTGTCATATTTAGAAGTCTGTTTCATATGACCCCACTTTCACATCCTCACAGAATATTACACATTGTAATATAGTCTGGAGTCTATTTTATATAGCCACTCATTCAAAGAATCACTGAATAATGCACAACTGCAAAATAGTCAAAAGTCTCTTTCCTATGGCCACTCATAGAGAGCCTCACTAAATGTACACACCTGGGGAAATAGTCAGGATTAATTTTGTCCCCTCATTCAGAGTCTGACTAAATAATGCACACCTGTGGGATAGTCAGGAGACTTTTTCATGTGGCCTCTCATTCAGAGTGTCACTGAATAATGTGGTGAAGTCTGTAGTCTATTTTATGTTGACACATATTCAGAGCCTCAGTGAATAAGACAGACTCACGATATAGTAAGGAATCTATTTTATATGGCCACATCTTCTGAGCCTCACTGAATAATACACACCTGCAGAATAATTTGGAGTCTATTTTTGATGGACATGCATTCAGAGCCTCGGTAAATAAGGCGCAGCTTTGGAGTAGCAAGGAGTTTATTTTATTAAGACACTCATTCACAGCCTCTGTGGATAATATGCATGTGTGGATTAGTCAGGATTCCATTTTATATAGCCACTGATTCATAACCTCAGTAAATAATGAACAAATGTAAGGTACTCAGCAGTTTATTTCATATCGCCACTAATTCATATATTCACCTAATAATAAAAATATTAAAGATAGACATAATACTGTTTTACATGGTCACACAAAATGAGCATAACTGAGTAATACACACCTGGGGAAGTTTAAGGAGTCTATGTTATATAGCGTCTCATTTACAGCCTCAACAAATAATGCACACGTGTGGAATAGACACTAGTCTATTTCCTATGGCCACAAAATCAAAGCCTGACTTAGTAATACACAACTTTGAAGTAGTCACTAGTCTATTTCATATGCCCAAATATTTATAGTCAGAGTCAAGAATACACGCTTGTAGACTAGTCAGGAAACAATTTCATATGGCCCAAGTTTCAGAGCCTCAGTGAATAATACATACCTGGGTAATACTCAGTACACTATTGCATGTGGCATCCATTTCAGAGTTTCGTTGAATAAAAAACACCTGTAGTGTCATCAGAATTCTATTTTGTATAGCCACATATTCATGGCCTAACTGAAAATCATACACCTTGGGGAAAGTCAGGATTCTATTTCATAGAGCCACTCATTTAAAGCCGAATATAAAAACGCACGCCTGATAAGTATTCAGGAATCTCTATTTTATGGCCACTCATTCAGAGCCTCACAGAAGTATACAGACCTATGGACACTTCAGTAGTGTATTTCCCCTGGCCACTTATTCAGACCCTCAGTGAAGAATTATATATATGTGGAATATACTCAGGATTCTATTATATAGTCACGTATTTAGAGACTGACTTAATAATGCAGAGCGTGGATAGAGTCTGGAGACTATTTGATATGACCATTCACCCAGCGACTCAGTGGAAAAGGCAGAGCTGAGAAATAGTCAAGAGAATAGAGTCAGGAGTCTATTTTATGTCGTCACTCATTCAGAAACTCATTAAAGAATACACACATTGGGAATAGTCAGAGTTCAAGTCATATGTTCACTCAATCACAGCATTATCGAATAATAAATAATGAGACAATTGTAATGATTCTATTTCATATGGCCTCTCTTTTAGAGCATCAGTGTGAAATAAACAGCTGTGGAGTAATCAGGACCCTATTTAAAGTAGCCGAAAGTTAAGCAGCTCCATGAATGATACACACATGTGTGAGAGTCAGGAGATTATTATATATGGACACTCATACAGAACTTCTTCAAATACTGCACATTTTGGGAAAAAATCACTAGTCTATTTCAAATGGTGATTAGTTTTGAGAGTCAAACAATAACACACACCTGTAGAGTAAAATAGGGTCTATTTCATAAGGCCACTCTTTCAGTGTTTTAGTGAATAATATGTATATCTGATCAGTCTGGAATCTCTGTCACATGGACACTCGTTCAGGGCCTCTGTGAATAATAATCCCCTCACAAATAGTCAAGGGTCTACTCCAAATGGCTACACATTCAGAGTCTCGGTAAGTAATGAACACCTGGGCAATACACCAGAGTCTCTTTTTTATGCCCATTTAGTCAGTCTCACTCAATATTACACAACTGTGGAAGAGTTAAGACTCCACTTAATGTAGTACTATCATCAGCTCTGAGCCTCAGTGAATAATCCACACAGGCTAATAGTCAAGAATTTTTATATGGCCACATTATTTCCTACCTATTGAATGATATATACACCTGAAGAATCCTGGAGATTCTATTTCATACCACCACTCACTTAGAACTTTATAGAATAATGAAAAATGGAGCAAGAGTCACGGGTCTATTTTATATGGCCTCTCATTCAAAGGTTCAGTGAATAATAAACTTCTATGGAGTAATCAAGACACTGTTTAAGATAGCCAGGAATTAATGCCCTCCTGAATGATACACACCTGTGTGATAGTCAGGAGTTTATTTCATATAAACTCTAATTTTGTGCATTGCTGAGTCATACGAACCTGGCGGAGTGTTACGATTCTATTTGTTATGGACACTCATACAGAAACTGTTTGAATAATGCACACATGGGTAATAACAAGAAGTCTACGTCATATGGCTACTCATTCAGACAAACAGTGAATAATGCACATGTGGAGTAATTAGAAGTCTGTTTCATATGGCCCCACATTCACAGCCTCACTTAATATTGCACACTTGTGATATAGTCTGGAGTCTATTTTTTATGTCCACTCATTCAGAGAATCACTGAATAATGCACACCTGTGAAATAGTAAGAAGTCTCTTTCCTTTGGCCACTCATTGAAACCCTCAGTAAAGGTACTCACCAGGGGAAATAGTCAGAATTTACTTTTAACCCCTCATTCAGAGTCTCACTAAATAATGCACAATTGTGGAATAATCAGGAGACTTTTTAATGTGGCCTCTGATTCGAAGTGTCTCTGAATAATGTGGTGTGGTCGGGAGACTATTCTATGTAGACACAGATTCAGAGCCTCAGTGAATAAGACAGACTCTTGATATAGTAAGGAATCCAATTATTATGGCCACATCTTCTGAGCCTCACTGATTATTACACACCTGAAAAATAATTTGGCATCTATATTCGATGAATATGCATTCAGAGCCTTGGTAAATAGGACACACCTGTGGAGTAACCAGGAGTCTATTTTATGAAGTCACTCACTCACAGTCTCAGTGAATAATATGCATGTTTGGATTAGTCAGGATTTCAATTTATATGACCACTGACTCGTAACCTCATTGAATAATGCACAAATGTAAAGTACTCAGCAGTCTATTTCATATGGACACTCATTCAGAGATTCAGCGAATAATACAATTATTTAAGATAGACTGCATCCTGTTTCATATGGTCACACTGAGAATGATGTTCTCAGATTCATCCATGTCCTACAAAGGACACAAACTCATCATTTTTGATTGCTGCATAATATTCCATGGTGTATATGTGCCACATTTTCCCAGTCCAGTCTATCATCGTTGGGAATTTGTGTTGGTTCCAGGTCCTTGCTATTGTAAACAGTGCTGCAATGAACATTCGTGTGCATGTGTCCTTATAGTAGAACGATTTATAGTCCTTTGGATATACCCAGTAATGGGATTGCTGGGTCAAATGGAATTTCTATTTCTAGGTCCCTGAGGAATCGCCACTGTCTTCCACAATGGTTGAACTAATTTACACTCCCACCAACAGTGTAAGGTGTTCCTATTTCTCCACATCCTCTCCAGCATCTGCTGTCTCCAGATTTTTAATGATCACCATTCTAACTGGTGTGTGATGGTATCTCAATGTGGTTTTGATTTGCATCTCTCTAATGACCAATGATGATGAGCACTTTTCATATGTTTGTTAGCCTCATGTATGTCTTCTTTTGTAAAGTGTCTGTTCATATCCTTTGCCCATTTTGAATGGGCTTGTTTGTTTTTTCCTGTAAATCTGTTTGAGTTCTTTGTAAATTCTGGATATCAGCCCTTTGTCAGATGTGTAAACTGAAAAGATTTTTCCCATTCTGATGGTTGCCGATTCATTCTAGTGACTGTTTCTTTTGCCGTGCAGAAGCTGTGGAGTTTGATGAGGTCCCATTTGTCTATTTTGGCTTTTGTTGCCAATGCTTTTGGTGTTTTGTTCATGAAGTCCCTACTCCTATGTCCTGAATGGTTTTGCCCAGATTTTCTTCTAGGGTTTTTATGGTGTCAGGTCTTAAGTTTAAGTCTTTAATCCATCTGGAGTTAATTTTAGTGTAAGGTGTCAGGAAGGGGTCCAGTTTCTGCTTTCTGCACATGGCTAGCCAGTTTTCCCAACACCATTTATTAAATAGGAATCCTTTCCCCATTGCCTGTTTTGTCTGGTTTATCAAAGATAATATGGTTGTAGATATGTTGTGTTGCCTCCGATGCTTCTGTTCTGTTCCATTGGTCTATATCTCTGTTTTGGTACCAGTACCATGCTGTTTTGATTACTGTAGCCTTGTAGTATAGTTTGAAGTCTGGTAGCGTGATGCCTCCCGCTGTGTTCTTTTGCTTAGAATTGACTTGGCTATGCGGGCTCTTTTTGGTTCCATATGAAATTCATGGTGGTTTTCCAGTTCTGTGAAGAAATTCAATGGTAGTTTGATGGGGATAGCATTGATTGTGTAAATTACTTTGGGCAGTATAGCCATTTTCACGATATTGATTCTTCCTAACCACGAACATGGAATGTTTCTCCATCTGTTTGTGTCCTCTCTTATTTCGTTGAGCAGTTGTTTGTAGTTTTTCTTAAAGAGGTCCCTTACATTCCTAGTGAGTTGTATTCCTAGGTATTATTTTTTTGTAGCAATTATGAATGGCAGTTCGTTCTTGATTTGGTTCTCTTTAAGTCTGTTATTGGTGTATAGGAATGCTTGTGATTTTTGAACATTGATTTTATATCCTGAGACTTTGCTGAAGTTGCTTATCAGTTGCAGGAGCTTTTGGGCTGAGGTGATGGGGTCTTCTAGGTATACTATCATGTCGTCTGCAAATAGAGACAATTTGGCTTCCACCTTTCCTATTTGAATACACTTTATTTCTTTTTCTTGCCTGATTGCTCTGGCTAGAACTTCCAGTACTATGTTGAATAGAAGTGGTGAGAGGGCATCCTTGTCTAGTGCTGGATTTCAAAGAATGCTTCCAGTTTTGCCCATTAAGTATGATATTGGCTGTTGGTTTGTCATAAATAGCTTTTATTACTTTGAGATATGTTCCATCAATACCAAGTTTATTGAGGGTTTTTAGCATAAAGGGCTGTTGAATTTTGTCAAATGCCTTCTCTGCATCAATTGAGATAATCATGTGGTTTTGTTTTTGCTTCTGTTTATGTGGTGAATTACATTTATAGACTTGCGTATGTTGAACCAGCCTTGCATCCCAGGATGAATCCTACTTGATCATGATGGATAAGTTTTTAATGTTGCTGTTGCAATCGGTTTGCCAGTATTTTATTGAAGATTTTTGCATCTATGTTCATCATGGATATTGGCCTGAAGTTTTCTTTTCTTGTTGAGTCTCTGCCAGGTTTTGGTATCAGGATGATGTTGGTCTCATAAAATGATTTGGGAAGGGTTCCCTCTATTTGGATTATTTGGAATAGTTTCAGAAGAAATGGTACCAGATCCTCTTTGTGTGTCTGGTAGAATTCAGCTGTGAACCCATCTGGACCTGGGCTTTTTGTGTGGTAGGCTCTTAATTGCTGCCTCAACTTCAGACCTTGTTATTGGTCTATTCATAGTTTCGGCTTCCTCCTGGTTTAGGCTTGGGAGGACACAGGCGTCCAGGAATTTATCCATTTCTTCCTGATTTACTAGTTTATGTGCATAAAGTTGTTTGTAGTATTCTCTGATGATGGTTTGAATTTCTGTGGAATCTGTGGTGATTTCCTTTATCGTTTTTTTTATTGCATCTATTTGTTTGTTCTCTCTTTTCTTTTTATCAGTCTGGCTAGTGGTCTGTCTATTTTGTTGATCTTTTCAAAACCAGCTCTTAGATTTATTGATTTTTTGAAGGGTTTTTCTTGTCTCTATCTCCTTCAGTTCTGCTCTGATCTTAGTTATTTCTTGTCTTCGCTAGGTTTTGAGCTTGTTTGATCTTGCTCCTCTAGCTCTTTCAATTTTGATGATAGGGTGTCAATTTTGGATCTCTCCACTCTTCTCATGTGGGCACTTATTGCTATATATTTTCCTCTACAGACTGCTTTAAATGTGTCCCAGAGATTCTGGTACGTTGTGTCTTCATTCTCGTTGGTTTCAAAGAACTTCTTTATTTCTGCCTTCATTTCATTGTTTATCAATCAACATTCAAAACCAGTTGTTCAGTTTCCATGAAGCTGTGCGGTTCTGAGTTATTTTCTGAATTCTGAGTTCAAACTTGATTGCACTATGGTCTGAGAGACTGTTTGTTATGATTTCCGTTGTTTTGCATTTGCTGAGGTGCTTTACTTCCAATTATGTGGTCAATTTTGGAGTAGGTGTGATGTGGTGCTGAGAAGAATGTATATTCTGTGGATTTGGGGTGGAGAGTTCTGTAAATGTCTATCATGTTTGCTTATTTCAGGTCTGAGTTCAAGTCCTGGATATCCTTGTTAATTTTCTGTCTGGTTGATCTGTCTGCTATTGACAGTGGAGTGTTAAAGTCTCCCACTATTATGTGTGGGAGTCTAAGTCTCTTTGTAAGTCATTAAGAACTTGCCTTATATATCTGGGTGCTCCTACATTGTGTCCATATATATTTAGAATCGTTATCTCTTCTTGTTGTATCGATTCGTTTACCATTATGTAATGACTTTCTTTGTCCCTTTTTATCTTTGTTGCTTTAAAGTCTATTTTATCAGAGATGAGAATTGCAACTCCTGCTTTTTTGCTCTCCATTTGCTTGGTAAATCTTCCTCCATCCTTGTATTTTGAGCCTTTGTGTATCTTTGCATGTGAGGTGGGTTTCCTGGATACAGCACACCGATGGGTTTTGTTTTTTTATCCAATTTGCCATTCTGTGTCTTTTGATTGGTGCATTTAGCCCATTTACATTCAGGGTTAATATTGTTATGTGTGAATTTGATACTGCCATTTTGATTCTAGCTGGCTGTTTTGCCCATTGGTTCATGTACATTCTTCATTTTGTTGATGGTCTTTAGCATTTGGTATGCTTTTAGGATGGCTGGAACTGGTTGTTTCTTTCTATGTGTAGTGCCTCTTTCAGGAGCTCTTGTAAAGCAGGCCTAGTGGTGACAAAATCTCTGAGTACTTGCTTGTTCGTGAAGGATTTTATTTTTCCTTCACTTATGAAGCTCAGTTTGGCTGGATATGAAATTCTGGGTTGAAAGTTCTTTTCTTTAAGGATGTTGAATATTGGCCCCTACTCTCTTCTGGCTTGTAGAGTCTCTGCTGATAGATCTGCTATGAGTCTCATGGGCTTCCCATTGTGGGTGACCCACCCTTTCTCTCTGGCTGCCCTGAGCATTTTCTCCTTCATTTCAACCCTAGTGAATCTGACGATTATGTGCCTTGGGGTTGCTCTTCTTGCGGAGTATCTTTGTGGTGTTCTCTGTATTTCCTGGAGTTGAGTATTGACCTGTCTTGCTAGGTTGGGGAAATTTTCCTGGATAATATCCTGAAGAGTGTTTTCCAGCTTGGATTCATTCTCTTCGTCACATTCTGGTACACCTATCAAACGTAGGTTGGGTCTCTTCACATAGTCCCACATTTCTTGGAGATTTTGTTCATTCCTTTTGTGCTTTTTTTTAATCTTGGTTTCTCGTTTTATTTCATTGAGTTGATCTTCAACTTCTGATATTCTTTCTTCTTCAGCTTGGTCAATTCGGCTGTTGAAACTTGTGCATGCTTGAAGTTCTCGTGTTGTGTTTTCAGCTCCTTCAATTCATTCATATTCCTCTCTAAGTTGTCCATTCTTGTTATCAATTCCTCGAATCTTTTCAAATCTTTTTCAAGGTTCTTAGTTTCTTTGCACTGGTTTAGAACATGTTCCTTTAGCTCACTGAAGTTTCTCATTATCCACTTTCTGAAGTCTGATTCCGTCATTTGTCACATTCATTCTCCATCCAGCTTTGTTCCCTTGCTTATGAGGAGTTCTGGTCCTTTTGGAGGTGAGGTGTTTTGGTTTCAGGTGTTTTCCTCCTTTTTGCGCTGGTTTCTTCCCATCTTTATGGATTTATCTGCCTGTCGTCTTAGTAGTTGCTGATTTTTCAATTGGGTCTCTGTGTGGACACTGAGATTGTTGATGATGAAGTATTTCTGTTAATTAGTTTTCCTCTAATGGTCTATCTCTCTGCTGTATGAGTGCTGAGGTCCACTCCAGGCCCTGCTTTTCTGGGGGTATACCTGCAGCAGCTGCGGAACAGTGAGGATGATACCAGTTTCTTTTTCTGCTGCCCTTGTTCCAGAATGATGCCAGCCAAATGTCAGTCTGATTAGTCCTTTTCTGGGGTGACTCCTTGGATATACAGGGGTCAGGGAGCTGCTTGAGGAGACAGTCTGTGCTTTATAGGAGCTCCAGTGCTGAGCTGTGAGCTCCGTTGTTCATTCAGTGTTGTTGGGAGGTTGTTTATGTCTGCTGCAATAGAACTCATAAAACACCACCCTTTTTTTTTTCACCCTTAGATGCTGTGTCTCAGGGAGTTGGGGCTTTCTTTATGAGTATCTGTTGCACTGTCCTACTCCACTAGGCGGCAGTCTATTCACTATTTGCCTGCCGGGGCTCTGACCTGCTAGCGCACATCCGCCCTGTTGCTGCCTGGGGGAGTCTCTCTGTTATGGCAGGTTGCCTCGGCAATCTCAGGCTGTGTCAGACCTGGGCGGTACTTCAGTGGGGGTGCACTGCGTCAGAGATGGTGCACGCCCCTCCCTCACCGGGCTGCACCGTCCTAGATGCCGGCAGCAAAACTCTCATCCCCAAGCACCTCCAGTCGCCGCCCTGCTTGTCCCCGTGAGCATGGGACCCGCCAAGCCTGATCGCCCAGCTCCCTGCCTCAGAGTCTGTCCTCTCCCTCTCTCTCTTCCTCTCCCCAATCTGAAAGGTCGACTCTCTCACTGGCGCCCCAGGAGCCTGCTGATAGGGCACTGGGATCCGTGCAATCTCCTGTGCGGCTGCCCACTACCCCAGCTCATATCACGCTTCCAATGAAACTCCTGGTCTGTCTCATTGTCCAAGTCCCGTTCAATCAGATGGACATGCCAATCTGCCCTTCCAAATCTCAGATTGCTGGTTTAACAGGGCACCCAGACCAGTGAGTTCCACGCCGGGTCCCGCTGCGATGCCGGCTGAAGAGGCAGCAGGAGCTGGCTGCGTTAGCCTGCTGCACTAGGGTCCAGTGTCTCTCCCACACCTGGGACATTCAACACTTTGTGGGCATAAAAGGCCCATCCGAGAATGCGGCTAGGACTCACCTCTGAGAGCTGCAATCCTGAGTCACCTCTGACTCATCTTGCCTTTAGTAATACACAACTTTGTAATAGTCACTAGTCTATTCCATATGCCCAAATATTTAGAGTCAGAGTCAATAATACACCCTGTGGACTAGTCTGAAACAATTTTATATGGCCAAAGTTTCAGAGCCTCAGTGAATAATACATACCTGGAATACTGGATGCTATTATATGGCATCTATTTCAGAGCTTCATTGAATAAGAACACCTGTATTGTAGTCAGAATTCTATTTTGTATAGCCACATATTCAGAGCCTAACTGAATAACATACACTTGGGGAAAGTCAGGATTCAATAGCCACTCATTTAGAGCCGAATGTAAATGCCTGAGGAGTATTTAGGAGTCTCTATTTATGGCCACTCATTCAGAGCCTCACAGAAGAATACAGACTTATGGAAACTTCAGGAATGTATTCCACATGGCCACGTATTCATGTCCTCAGTGTAGAATTATATGTATCTGGAAAATACTGTGGATTCAATTATATATAGCCATGTATGTAGAGACTGGCTTAATAATGCACACCTGGAAGAATCTGGAGACTATTTGATATGACCATTCACCCAGCGACTTAGTGGAAAATGCAGAGCTGATAAATAGTCAAAAGCATACAGTCAGGAGTCTATTTTATGTGGTCACTCATTGAGAAACTCACTGAAGAATACACTCCTTGGGAATAGTCAGAGTTCAAGTCATATGGCCACTCAATCACAGCATTACTGAATAATGAACAATGAGGCAATAGTAATGAGTCTATTTCATATGGCCTCATTCAGAGCTTCAGTGTAATAAACAGCTGTGGAGTAGTCAGGACCCTATTTAAAGTAGCCCCAAATTAAGCAGCTCATGAATGATACACATGTGTGAGTCAGGAGACTATTTTATATGGACACTCATACAGAACCTTTTGAATACTGCACATGTGGGAATAATCACTAGTCTATTTCAAATGGTGATTTGTTTGAGAGTTAAAAATAACGACACCTGTGGAGTAAAATGGGTCTATTTCAAGGCCATTCTTTCAGTGTTTTAGTGAATAATATGTATATCTGATAAGTCAGGAATCTCTTTCACATGGACATTTCAGGCCTCTGTGAATAATACTCTCAGAAATAGTCAAGGGTCTACTTCAAATGGCTACACATTCAGAGTCTCTGTAAGTAATGAACACCTGGGCAATACACCTGAGTCTCTTTATGCCCACTTAGTCAGAGACTCATTCAATAATACACACTGGGGAAGAGTTAAGAGTCCACTTCAATCATTTAGCTGATCGCTAACAGCTCAGAATGTAGCTCTCAGTGAATTTTTATTGGCCACATTTGAGGAATTCTGACACCAGAAGATTTTTGAATTTCATTCTCACCACTTTATCTCATTTTTGTTGTTCTCTCAGCAAAGTCTTGAATATAAAGGGACTGGATCTCTTTCATGTTTAAAAGGCAGAGCTCTCACTGAAGAAGAAACTGTGACCAAAGATTCTCAGCCAAAGAGCACCATCAATCTTATCGCTGTTGTTTTCTGGCAGTGGTTCAGATTCCAGCACTGAATCAATAAATGGATGTCCACTCAGAACCTAATCACAAAGACGCTAATTGTAAAGACAACAGAGGATAAAATTACAATAAAGAACAAAATGAAAAACTGAGAATAATCAGAAGTTTCATACAGATATAATTCTTCATCAGCAATGGAACAAGCCCTGATGGAAAAGAACTGTGTTCCATTATCTGAATAGGCTTCAGAATGGATGATATATTTTGGGATTTGAAAGAACATGTTCTAATTTAATAATATGAAACTAAGAACTTTGAAAAAAGGTTTCAAAATGGTAAAAAGAATGACAATGAAAGTGGAATATAAATGAACTAATGGAGTTGAAAAATACACATGAGAACTTAGTGAAATATGCACATTTGAATAGCTGAATTGATCAAGCAGAAGAAATTATCAGAGGTTGAAGACCATTAATGAAATACAGAAGACAAGAATAGAGGTGGAATGAGCAAAGTCTCCAAGAATATGGAACTATGTGAAAAGACATAATCTATTTTATAGGTGTACAATCATGGAGAGAATGAATCAAGCTGAAAATACTTTCAGATATTATCCAGGAGTAATCTAGCAAAGCAGGACACCATTCAACCTCAGGTAATACAGAGAACACCACAAAGATATTCCTTAAGAAGAGCAACAGGCACATAATCTTTAGATTCACCATTGAATAAGGAGAAATACTAACACCAGAGAGAAATCATTACTTCAGAAGCCTATCAGACTCATAACATCTCAGCAGAAATAAACCAGAAGAGAGCCTATTTAACATCCTTAAAGAACAGAACTCTCAGCCTAGAATTTCATATCTGCCAAATAGCACAATTGAAGTAAAATCTTTTATATGAACAAGCAAGTACTCAGAGTTTTACCACTGGCAGCTTTTACAAAAACTTGAAAGAAGCATTACACACAGAAAGGAACAACCAGTATTAGTTCTAAAATATACCAGTAAAGAGCATCAACATAAAGAAGAATTCTATCAGAATGGATAATAGCCAGTAACATCAAATGCAGTAATCCTAAATTCAAATATTGAATAATCAAATGATACAGCCAAAAACCTAACTATACTACATCAGACCATTTATATCTAAAGATACAAGACTGAAACAAAGGTTGAGAAAGATTTACCAACCAAATGAAGAGCAAAATAAATAAATAAACAAAAGGAGTTGCAATTCATATTGATCAGATTTCAAAGAACAAAGATGATATAAGGATCAATGCATCCTAATACTCAGATATAAGACATAAAGAGATTTAGACTCAATGACAGAATTATTATATATCCAGAATTTGAACTCAGATAAACAAGTAAATTTAATAAGTACATAGAGTCTATTTAGATCTTATGTTCTCCACTTTAAATACACAAAAATATTGATGAATACAGCCATTCAGAGAATAAAGCAATATTCCTGTTCTTTCTTTTTATCCTCTTTTCTCTTCAGAAAGAAAGAAAACATATAAATTCAAGTTCCATCTACTATTTGAACAAAGCCTCTATTCATTCAATTATCACTTGATTTCATGTCCTTTCTGTATTTTGTTTGAAATTAGTCCCATCAAAAATAAAACAGCTGTGATAAAGTATGTCATGTTTATTACACCATAAAATGGTCTTTAAAATACAATGTGAATATTGATAGTCTATTAAGACAGTCTATTTGTTGAGTGATTCAAGTAAAGAATAAACTGAAAAGAGCTCAAAGGCACTTCAATCGTGTTCAGAAAAGGACTTGAAAGCAGTTTTAAAAATTGTAATTCAAACAATAGTTGTGAATATTTTAATTTAAAGTAGGATTTACCAATCTAATTTTTGAGTTGTCACATTTACACAAAAGTCTTAGAATTAGTGAAAGTCTGATTCATTCAACATACAGCTGTCCACTTCATGTAGCCACTCATTTAGAGCCTCAGTGAATAATCCACACCAGGGTAATAGTCGAGCATTTTTATATGGCCACTCATTCTGTGCCTAGTTGAATGATACAGATGGAATCCTCAGGATTCTATTTCATACTACCACTCATTTAGCTTATGAATAACAAAATGGAGCAATAGTCAGGAGACTATTTTATATGGCCTCTCATTCAAGTTTCAGTGAATAATGAACTTCTGGAGTAATCAGACTGTTTAAGATAGCCACAAATTAAGTGCCTTCCTGAATGATACACACCTGTGATAATCAGGAGTCTATTTCATGAACTCTAATTCTGTGTTTTGCTGAGTAATACAAACCTGGGGAGTGTCAGGAGTCTATTTGGTATGGACACTCATACAAAAACCTGTTTGAATAATGCACACATGGAGAATAAGAAGGAGTCTATGTCATATGGCTACTCATTCAGACAAACAGTGAAATGCACATGTGAGTAATTAGAAGTCTGTTTTATGGCCATTTTTCACAGCCTCACTGAATATTACACACTTGTGATATAGTCTGGAGTCTTTTTATGGCCACTCATTCAGAGTGAATATTCTGTGAATAGTCAGAAGTCTTTTTCTATGGCCACTCATTGAGAGCCACTAAATGTACACACCTGAAAAAATAGTCAGGATTTACTTTATCCTCATTCAGAGTCTCACTAAATAATGCACACCTGTGGAATAGTCAGGAGACTTTTCATGCTCTATTCAGTGTCACTGAATAATGTGGTGTAGTCAGGAGTCTTTTCATGTAGACACATATTCAGAGCCTCAGTGAATAAGACAGACTTGATATAGTAAGAATCTAATTAATATGGCCACATCTTCTGAGCCTCACTGAATAATACACACCTGGAGAATAATTTGGAGTCTGTTTTTGATGGACATTCATTCAGAGCCTCGGTAAATAATGCACACCTGTGAGTAGCCAGGAGTCTATTTTATTAAGACACACAGCCTCAGTGGATAATATGCATGTGGATTAGTCAGGATTCCATTTTATGCCACTGACTCATAACCTCAGTGAATAATGAACAAATGTAAAGTACTCAGCAGTCTATTTCATATGGCCACTCATTCAGAGATTCACTGAATAATACAAATATTTAAGATACAGAATCCTGTTTCATGGTCACAAAAAGAGCCTCACTGAGTAATACACATGGGAAGTTAGAGTCTATTTTATATAGCCTCTCATTTACAGCCAACAAATAATGCACACGTGTGGAATAGACACTAGTCTGTTTTTATACAAAATCAAAGCCTGACTTAGTAATACACAACTTTGGAATAGTCACTAGTCTATTCCATATGCCCAAATATTTAGAGTCAGAGTCAATAATACACACCTGTGGACTAGTCAGAAACAATTTCATATGAAAGTTTCAGAGCCTCAGTGAATAATACATACCTGAATACTCAGGACATATAGTGGCATCCATTTCAGAGTTTCATTGAATAAGAACACCTGTATTGTAGTCAGTCTATTTTGTATAGCCACATATTCAGAGCCTAACTGAATCATACACCTTGGGAAAGTCAGATTCTATTTTAGAGCCACTCATTTAGAGCAATGTAAAACACGCCTGAAGTATTCAGGAGTCTCTATTTTATGGCCACACTCATTCAGAGCCTCACAGAATAATACACCTATGGAAACTCAGGAGTCTTTTCACATGGCCACTTATTCAGATCCTCAGTGAAGAATTATATATCTGGAAAATACTCAGGATTCTATTATATATAGCCACTATTTAGAGACTGACTTAATAATGCACACTGGATAGAGTCTGGAGACTATTTGATATGACTGTCACCCAGGACTCAGTGGAAAATGCAGAGCTGAGAAATAGTCAAGAGGATAGAGTCAGGAGTCTATTTTATGTGGTCACTGTTCAGAAACTCACTGAAGAATACACATTGGGAATAGTCAGAGTTCAAGTCATATGGCACTCAATCACAGCATTAAATAATAAATAATGGCAATAGTAAGGTTCTATTTCATATGGCCTCTTTCAGAGCTTCAGTGAAATAAACAGCTGTGGAGTAGTCAGGACCCTATTTAGTAGCCCAAATTAAGCAGCTCCGTGAATGATACACACATGTGTGAGAGTCAGGAGACTATTTGATATGGACACTCATACAGAACCTCTTGAATACTGCACATGGGAATAATCACTAGTCTATTTAAATGGTGATTAGTTTAAGAGTCAAAAACAATACACCTGTGAGTAAAATGGGTCTATTTCATAAGGCCACTCTTTCAGTGTTTTAGTGAATAATATGTATATCTGATAAGTCAGGAATCTCTTTCACATGGACACTCGTTCAGGGCCTCTGTGAATACTCCCTCAGAAATAGTCAAGGGTCTACTCAAATGGCTACACATTCAGAGTCTCTGTAATGAACACCTGGGCAATACACCTGAGTCTTTTATGCCCACTTAGTCAGAGTCTCATTCAATAATACACACCTGGGAAGAGTTAAGAGTCTACTTCATGTAGCCACTCATTTAGCCTCAGTGAATCCACACCAGGTAATAGTCGAGCATTTTTATATGGCCACTCATTCTGTGCCTCCCTGAATATATACACCTGAAGAATCCTCAGGATTCTATTTCATACTACCACTCATTTAGAACCTTAGAATAACACAATGGAGCAATAGTCAGGTGTCTATTTATGTGGCCTCTCATTCAAAGTTTCAGTGAATAATGAACTTCAATGGAGTAATCAGGACGCTGTTTAAGATAGCCATGAATTAAGTGCCTTCCTGAATGATACACACCTGTGATAGTCAGTCTATTTCATATGAACTCTAATTCTGTATCGCTGAGTAATACACACCTGGGGAGTGTCAGGAGTCTATTTGGTATGGACACTCATACAGAACCTGTTTGAATAATGCACACATGGAGAATAATGAGGAGTCTATGTCATATGCCACTCATTCAGACAAACAGTGAATAACGCACATGTGAGTAATTAGAAGTCTGTTCATATGGCCTCTTTCACAGCCTCACTGAATATTACACACTTGTGATGTCTGGAGTCTATTTTATGGCCACTCATTCAGAATCACTGAATAATGCACACCTGGAGTAGAAGTCTCTTTCTATGGCCACTCATTGAGAGCCACTAAATGCACACCTGGAAATAGTCAGGATTTACTTTATCCCTCATTCAGAGTCTCACTAAATAATGCACACCTGTGAATAGTCAGGAGACTTTTGTCTCATTCAGTGTCACTGAATAATGTGTCAGGAGTCTATTTCATGTAGACACATATTCAGAGCCTCAATAAATAGAAGACCCTGATATAGTAAAAATCTAATTAATATGGCCACATCTTCTGAGCCTCACTGAATAATACACACCTGGAGAATAATTTGAGTCTTTTTCAATGGACATTCATTCAGAGAAATAATGCACACCTGTGGAGTAGCCAGGAGTCTATTTTATTGAGACACTCTCATAGCCTCAGTGTATAATATGCACAGGTGGATTAGTCAGGATTCCATTTTATCTGTCCACTGACTCGTAACCTCAGTAAATAATGCACAAATGTAAAGTACTCAGCAGTCTGTTTTATATAGCCACTCATTTAGAGATTCACCGAATAATACAAATATTTAAGATAGACAGCATCCTGTTTCATATGGTCGCACAAGAAGAGAGTAACTGAGACACACCTGGGAAGTGTTAGAGTCTACTTTATAGCCTCTCATTTACAGCCTCAGGAATAATGCACAGTGTGGAATAGACACTAGTCTATTTTATATGGCCACAAAAATCAAAGACTTAGTAATACACAACTTTAAAATAGTCACTAGTCTACTCCATATGCCCAAATATTTGGAGTCAGAGTCAATAATACATGCCTGTAGACTAGTTAGGAATCAATTTCATATGGCCAATGTTTCAGAACCTCAGTGAGTAATACCTGGGGAATACTCAGGAGGCTATTACATGTGGCATTAATTTCAGAGCTTCATTGAATAAAGAATATCTGTACTGTAGTCAAAATTCTATTTCACATAGTCACATATTCAGAGCCTAACTGAATAACATACACCTTGGGAAAAGTCAGGATTCTATATCGTATAGCCACTCATTTAAAGCCGAATGTAAAACACATGCCTGAGGATAGTATGGAGTCTATTTTATGGCCAATTCATTCAGAGCCTCACAGAAGAATACAGACCTATGGAAAACAGGAGTGTATTTCACATGGCCACTTATTCAAACCTCAGTGAAGAATTATATATATCTGGAAAATACTCAGGATTCTATTATATATAGCCACATATTCAGAGACTCACTTAATAATGCACACCTGGGGAACAGTCTGAGACTATTTGATATGACCATTCACCCAGACTCAGTGGAAAATGCAGAGCTGAGAAATAGTCAAGAGGATAGAGAGTCTATTTTATGTGGTCACTCAGAAACTCACTGAAGAATACACATTGGGAATAGTCAGAGTTCAAGTCATATGGCCACTCAATCACAGCATTACCGAATAATGAACAATGAGGCAATAGTAATGATTCTATTTCATATGGCCTCTCATTCAGAGCTTCAGTGTAATAAACAGGTGGAGTAGTCAGGACCCTATTTAAGTAGCCCAAATTAAGCAGCTCGTGAATGATATACACATGTGTGAGAGTCAGAGACTATTTGATATGGACACTATACAGAACCCTTTCGAATACTGCACATGTGGAATAATCACCAGCCATTTTCATATGGTGATTTGTTTGGAGAGTCAAAAATAACACACCTGTGGAGTAAAATGGGTCTATTTCATAAGGCCACTCTTTCAGTGTTTTAGTGAATAATATGTATATCTGATAAGTCAGGAATCTCTTTCACATGGACACTCGTTCAGGGCCTCTGAATAATACCCTCAGAAATAGTCAAGGGTCTACTCAAATGTACACATTCAGAGTCTCTGTAATGAACACCTGGGCAATACACTGAGTCTCTTTTTATGCCCACTTAGTCAGAGTCTCATTCAATAATACACACCTGGAAGAGTTAAGAGTCTACTTCATGTAGCCACTCATTTAGAGCCTCAGTGAATAATCCACACCAGGGTAATAGTTGAGCATTTTTATATGGCCACTCATTCTGTGCCTCCTGAATGATATACACACTGAATTTCAGGATTCTATTTCATACTACCACTCATTTAGAACCTTAGAATAACAAAATGGAGCAATAGTCAGTTCTATTATATATCTTCAAAGTTTCAGTGAATAATAAACTTATGGAGTAATCAGGAACCTGTTTAAGATAGCCACAAATTAAGTGCCTGAATGATACACACCTGTGATAGTCAGGAGTCTATTTCATATGAACTCTAATTCTGTATCGCTGAGTAATACACACCTGAGTGTCAGGAGTCTATTTGGTATGGACACTCAGAAGTTTAAATAATGCACACATGGAGAATAACGAGGATTCTATGTCATATGGCTACTCATTCAGACAAACAGTGAATAATGCAGATGTGGAGAAATTAGAAGTGTGTTTCATCTGGCCCCACTTTTACCACCTCACTGAATATTACAAACTTGTGATATAGTATGGAGTCTATTTTTTTCTTGACTTTCATTCAGAGAATCACTGAATAATGCACACCTGCAGAATAGTCAGAAGTCTCTTCCGTATGGCCACTCATTGAGAGCATCACTAAATGTACACCACTGGGGAAATAGTCAGAATTTAATTTTATCCCCTCATTCAGTGGCTCATTAAATAATCCACACCTGTGGAATAGTCAGGAGACTTTTTCCTGTGGCCTCTCATTCGGAGTGTCACTGAATAATGTGGTTTAGTCAGGAGTCTATTTCATGTAGACACATATTCAGAGCCTCAGTGAGTTAATCAGACCCTACATATGGTAAGGAATCTTATTAATATGGCCACGTCTTCTGAGCCACACTGAATAATACACACCTGGAGAATTTCTTGGAGTCTATTTTCGATGGACATTCATTCAGAGCCTTTAATAATAAAGAAGTCTATTTTATTAAAACACTCATTCACAGCCTCAGTGGATAATATGAACGTGTGGATTAGTCAGGGTTCCATTTTATATGGCCACTGACTCGTAAACTCAGTGAATAATGCACAAATGTAAAGTACTCAGCAGTCTATTTCATATAGCCACTCATTCAGAGATTCACTGAATAATACAAATATTTAAGATAGACAGCATCCTGTTTCATGGTCACACAAGAAGAGCCTCACTGAGTAATACACACCTGGGAAGTGTTAGAGTCTTTTATATAGCCTCATTTACAGCCTCAGGGAATAATGCACACGTGGAATAGACACTAGTCTTTATATGGCCACAAAATCAAAGCCTGAGTGAGTAATACACAACTTTGAATAGTCACTAGTCTATTCCATATGCCCAAATATTTAGAGTCAGAGTCAATAATACACGCCTGTGGACTAGTCAGAAACAATTTCATATGGCCAAAGTTTCAGAGCCTCAATAATAATATACCTGGGAATACTCAGGACGCTATTACATATGGCATCTATTTCAGAGCTTCATTGAATAAGAACACCTGTATTGTAGTCAGAATTTGTTTCATATAGCCACATATTCAGAGCCTAACTGAATAACATACACCTTGGGGAAAGTCAGGATTCTATTTTGTAGAGCCACTCATTTAGAGCCGAATGTAAAACGCACGCCTGAGGAGTATTCAGGAGTCTCTATTATGGCCATTCATTCAGAGCCTCACAGAATAATACAGACCTATGGAAAATTTCAGGAGTGTATTTCACATTACTTATTCAGAACCTCAGTGAAGAATAATATATATCTGGAAAATACTCAGGATTCTATTATATATAGCCACTTATTCAGAGACTCACTGAATAATGCACACCTGGGAATAGTCTGGAGACTATTTGATATGACCCTTCACCCAGCGACTCAGTGGAAAATGCAGAGCTGAGAAATAGTCAGACATAGAGTCAGGAGTCTATTTTATGTGGTCTCCTTCAGAACCCACAATTTGGGAATAGTCAGAGTCCAGTCATATGGCCACTCAATCACAGCATGAATAATGCACAATGGGGCAATAGTAAGGAGTCTATTTTATATGGCCTCTCATTCAGAGCTTCAGTGCATAATACACAGCTGTGGAGTAAGGACCCTATTTGGTAGCCCAAATTAGCAGCTTGAATGATACACATGTGAGTCAGGAGACTATTTGATATGGACACTCATACAGAACCTTTTGAATACTGCATGGGGAATAATCACTAGTCTATTTCATATGGTGATTCATTTGGAGAGTCAAAAAATAACGCTCACCTGTGGAGTAAAATGGTCTATTTCATAAGGCCACTCTTTCAGTGTCAGTGAATAATATGTATATCTGATAAGTCAGGAATCTCTTTCACATGGCCACTCGTTCAGGGCCTCTGTGAATAATACTCCTCAGAAATAGTCAAGGGTCTACTTCAAAAACACATTCAGAGTCTCTGTTAATGCACACCTGGGCAATACACAAGAGTCTCTTTTATGCCCACTTAGTCAGACTCTCATTCATTACACACCTGGGAAGAGTTAAGAGTCTACTATGTAGCCACTCATTTAGAGCCTCAGTGAATGCATACACCAGGGTAATAGTCGAGATTTTATATGGCCACTCATTCTGTGCCTCCTGAATGATATACCTGGGGAATCTCAGGATTCTATTTCATACTACCACTCATTTAGAACCTTATTGAATAATTCACAATGGAGCAATAGTCAGGTGTCTATTTTATATGGCCTCATTCAAAGTTTCAGTGAATAATGAACTTCTATGGAGTAATCAGGACGCTGTTTAAGATACCACGAATTAAGTGTTCCTGAATGATACACACACTGATAGTCAGGAGTCTATTTCATATGAACTCTAATTCTGTGTATCGCTGAGTAATACACACCTGGGGAGTGTCAGGAGTCTATTTGGTATGGACACTCATACAGAACCTTTGAATAATGCACACATGGAGAATAATGAGGAGTCTATGTCATTCTGCTACTCATTCAGACAAACAGTGAATAATGCACATGTGGAGTAATTAGAAGTCTGTTTCATGGCCCACTTTCACAGCCTCACTGAATATTACACTTGTGATAGTCTGAGTCTATTTTTTATGGCCACTATTCAGAGAATCACTGAATAATGCACACCTGCAGAATAGTCAGAAGTCTTTTTCTATGGCCACTCATTGAGCCTCACTAAATGTACACACCTGGAAATACACAGGATTTACTTATATCCCTCATTCAGAGTCTCACTAAATAATGCACACCTGTGGAATAGTCAGGAGACTTTTCATGTGGCCTCTCATTCAGAGTGTCACTGAATAATGTGGTGTAGTCAGGAGTCTATTTCATGTAGACACATATTCAGAGCCTCAGTGAATAAGACAGACCTTGATATAGTAAGAATCTAATTAATATGGCCACATCTTCTGAGCCTCACTGAATAATACACACCTGGAGAATAATTTGGAGTCTATTTTCGATGGACATTCATTCAGCCTCGTAAATAATGCACTGTGGAGTAGCCAGGAGTCTATTTCATGACACTCATTCACAGCCTCAGTGGAATATGTGGATTAGTCAGGATTCCATTTTATATGGCCACTGACTGTAACCTCAGTGAATAATGCAGAAATGTAAAGTACTCAGCAGTCTATTTCATATGGCCACTCATTCAGAGATTCACTGAATAATACATATTTAAGACAGAGAGCATCCTGTTTCATATGGTCACAGAAGAACCTCACTGAGTAATACAAAGAGGAGTCTACTTATATAGCCTCTCATTTACAGCCTCAATAATGCACACGTGTGAATAGACACTAGTCTATTTTATATGGCCACAAAATCAAAGCCTGACTTAGTAATACACAACTTTGAATAGTCACTAGTCTATTCCATATGCCCAAATATTTAGAGTCAGAGTCAATAATACATGCCTGTGGACTAGTCAGAAACAATTTCATGGCCAAGTTTCAGAGCCTCAGAATAATACATACCTGGGAATACTCAGGACGCTATTACATGTGCATTTATTTCAGAGCTTCATTGAATAAGGAACACCTGTATTGTAGTCAGAATTTGTTTGTATAGCCATATTCAGAGCCTAACTGAATACATTCACCTTGGGAAAGTCAGGATTCTATTTCATAGCCACTCATTTAGAGCCAAAATGTAAAAATGCACGCCTGAGGAGTATTTAAGAGTCTCTATTTTATGGCCACACATTCAGAGCCTCACAGAAGAATACAGATCTATGAAAACTTCAGGAGTGTATTTTACATGGCCACCTATTCAGAGCCTCAGTGAAGAATTATATGTATCTGGAAAATACTCAGGATTCTATTATATATAGCCACATATTTAGAGACTGACTTAATAATGCACACCTTGTGTAGTGTCTGGAGACTATTTCATATTACCGTTAAACCAGCGACTCAGTGGAAAATGAAGAGCTGAGAAATAGTCAAGAATATAGAGTCAGGGGTCTATTTTATGTGGTCACTCATTGAGAAACTCACTGAAGAATACACATTTTGGGAATAGTCAGAGTTCAAGTCATATGGCCACTCAATCACAGCATTACCGAATAATGAACAATGAGGCAATAGTAATAATTCTATTTCATATGGCCTCATTCAGAGCTTCAGTGCATAATAAACAGCTGTGAATAGAGGACCCTATTTAAGGTAGCCCCAAATTAAGCAGCTCGTGAATGATACACATATGTGATAGTCAGGAGACTTTTTGATATGGACACTCATACAGAACTTCTTTAAATACTGCAGATGTGGGGAATAATCACTATTTTATTTCATATGGTGATTTGTTTGGAGTGTCAAAAAATAATGTCCACCTGTGAAGAAAAATGATTTCTATTTTATAAGGCCACTCTTTCAGTGTTTCAGTGTATAATATGTATATCTGATAAGTCAGGAATCTCTTTCACATGGCCACTTCTTCAGTGCCTCTGTGAATAATACTCTTCTCAGAAAGAGTCAAGGGCCTACTTCAAGGGGCTACACATTCAGAGTCTCTGTAACTAATGCACACCTAGGAAATACAAAGAGTCTCTTTTTTATGCCCACGTAGTCAGAGTCTCATTCAATAGTACACACCTGGGAAAGAGTTAAGAGTCTACCTCATTTAGTCACTCACTTAGAGCCTCAGTGAATAATGCACACCAGGGTAATAGTCGAGCATTTTTTATATGGCCACTCATTCTGTGCCTCCCTAAATGATACACACCCAGGGAATCCTCAGGATTCTATTTCATACTACCACTGATTTAGAACCTTATTGACGAATTCACAATGGAGCAATAGTCAGGTGTCTATTTTATATGGCCTCTCATTCTAAGTTTCAGTGAATAATGGTAATCAGGATTCTTTAAGATAGTGACTTCCTGAATAATACACACCTGTGTGATAGTGAGGAGTTTATTTCATATGAAACTCAAAGTCTGGGTATTGCTGAGTAATACACACCTGGAGAATTTACACACTTGTGATATAGTCTGGAGTCTATTTTTTATGGCCACTCATTCAGGGAATCCCTGAATAATGCACACCTGGCAGAATAGTCAGAACTCTCTTTCCTATGGCCACTCATTTAGAGCCTCACTTAATGTACACACCTGGGGAAATAGTCAGGATTTACTTTTATCCCCTCATTCAGAGTCTCACTAAATAATGCACACCTGTGGAATAGTCGGGAGACTTTTTCATGTGGCCTCTCATTCAGAGTGTCACTGAATAATGTGTTGTAGTCAGGAGTGTATTTCATGTAGACACATATTCAGAGCCTCAGGAAATAAGACAGACCCTAGCTATAGTAAGGAATCTAATGAATATGGCCACATATTCTGAGCCTCACTTAATAATACACACTGCAGAATAATTTGGAGTCTATTATCGATGGACATTCATTCAGAGCCGCGGTAAATAATGCCCACCTGTGGAGTAGCAAGGAGTCTATTTTATTTGGACACACATTCATAGCCTCAGTGGATAATATGCACGTGTGGATTAGTAAGGATTCCATTTTATATGACCACTGACTCGTAACCTCAGTGAATAATGCACAAATGTAAAGTACTCAGCAGTCTATTTCATATAGCCACTCATTCAGAGATTCACTGAATAATACAAATATTTAAGATAGACAGCAACCTGTTTCATGTGGTCACACAAGAAGAGCCTCACTGAGTAATACACACCTGGAGAAGTGTTATGAGTCTACTTTATATAGCCTCTCAATTACAGCCTCAGGGAATAATGCACACGTGTGGAATAGACACTATTCTTTTTTTATATGGCCACAAAATCAAAGCCTGAGTGAGTAATAGAAAACTTTGAAATAGTCACTAGTCAATTCCATATGCCCAAATATTCAGAGTTAGAGTCACACACGCTTGGACTAATCAGGAAACAATTTTATATGGCCAAAGTTTCAGAGCCTCAGTGAATAATACATACCTGGGAATACTCAGGACATTACATATGGCATTTTTCAGGCTTCATGAATAAAACACCTGTATTGTAGTCATAATTCTTTTTCACATAGCCACATATTTGGAGCCTAACTGAATAACGTAAACCTTGGGGAAAGTCAGGATTCTATTTTGTAGAGCCATTCATTTAGAGCTGAATGTAAAAACGCACACCTGAGGAGTATTCAGGAGTCTTTTTTATATGGCCACTGATTCAGAGCCTCACAGAATAATACAGACCTATGAAAATTTCAGTATTGTATTTCACATGGCCACTGATTCAGATCTTCAGTGAAGAATAATATATATCTGGAAAATACTCAGGATTCTATATATAGCACTGATTCAGAGACTCACTGAATAATGCAAACCTGGTGAATAATCTGGAGACTATTTGATATGACCGTTCATCCAGCGACTCAGTTGAAATTGCAGAGCTGACAAATATTCAAGTGTATACAATCAGGAGTCTATTTAATCTGGTCACTCCTTCAGAAGCCCACTGAAGAATACACAATTTGGGAATAGTCAGCGTCCAAGTTCATATACTCAGTACAGCATTGCTGAATAATGCACAATGAATAGTAAGAAGACTATTTCATATGGCCTCTCATTCATAGCTTTCAGTGTGTAATGCACAGCTGTGGAGAGTCTAGACCCTATTTAAGGTAGAATTAAGAGCTCGTGAATGATACACCATGTGTAGTCAGGAGACTATTTGATATGGATACACTACAGAACCTATTGGAAAATGCAGATGTGGAACAATCACTAGTCTATTTCATGGTGATTCGTTTGAGAGTAAAAAGTAATGCACACCTGTGGATTAAAATGAGTCTATTTCATAAGGCCACTTTTTTCAGTGATCAGTGAATAATGTATATCTTATAAGTCTGGAATCTTTCACATTTTCTGCTCAGAACCTCTGAATAATAATCCTCAGGAAGAGTTAAGTCTACAAAACACATTCAGAGTGTCTGTATGAAATTACACTTAGCAATACATAAGAGTCTCTTTTTAAAAAGTTTATTGCATTTTTAGCTTTGGGTACATGTCAGAATAAAAGTTTCATTGGTACATGGCATTGTGTTTTGCTGCCTTTTTCCCATAACCCATATTTGGCATTCATATTACAGCTCAACTGCTGTCCATTTTAATAGACCCCAGAGTGTAATACGCTCCCTGTGTAGCGTCTCATTTTTCACCTGCATGAGTGAGAATATGTGATATTCATTTGTTCTGTGTCATATTGAGAGTGATGTTCTCCAGATTCATCCATGTCGTTACAAAGGACATAAACTCATCCTTTGATTGGCATAATATTCCAGGGTGTAGGTGCCACATTTTAGTCCAGTCTATCATTGATGGGCACTTGGGTTGGTTTCAGTTCTTTCCTATTGTAAACAGTGCTGCAATGAACATTCGTGTGCTTGTGTCCTTATAGTAGAAAATTTATAATTATTTGGATACATACCAGTAATGGATTGCTGGTCAAATGGAATTTCTATTTCTAGGTTCTTGGGTATGCACACTGTCTTCCACAATGGTTGAACTAATTCTGAAAACCAACAGTAAAAGTGTCTCTTTTCCAAATCCTCTCAAGCATCTGTTGTCTCCAATTTTGATGATCACCACTAACCAGAGTGAGATGGTATCTAAATGTGGTTTTGATTTGTATCTCAATGAACAGTGATAATGAGCATTTTTCATGTGTTTGTTGGCCTCATGTATGTCTCCATAAAATGTCTTCATGTACTGCCCATTGTTGAATGCTTGTTTGATATTTTCCTGTAAATCTGTTTGAGTTATTTTTAAATTCTGGATATCAGCCTTTGTCATAAACTGAAAGATCCCAATCTGTTGGAGTGATTCACTCAATAGTTTCTGTGAATTGAGTTTGATTGATCCACATTTACAAACATAAATCACACCATAAAATCAAGAAATCTAGGCAAAACCATTCAGGACATAGAGTGTAAGGAATGAAAACACCAAAAGCATTGGCAAGAGAGTCTCTTTTTATGCCCACTTCAGAGTCTCATTCATATACACACTGGGGAAGAGTTAAGAGTCTACTCATTAGCCTCATTTAGAGCCTCAGTGAATAATGCACCAGGTAATAGTAGCATTTTTATATGGCCACTCATTCTGTGCTCCTGAATGATATACACCTGAAGATCCTCAGGATTCATTTCATACTACCACCATTTAGAACCTATAGAATAATGAAAATGGAGCAATAGTCAGGTGTCTATTTATATGGCTCTCATTCAAAGTCAGAAATGAACTTATGGAGTAATCAGGACTGTTTAAGATAGCATGAATTAAGTGCCTTCCTGAATGATACACATGTTAGTCAGGAGTCTATTTCATGAACTCTAATTTTGAATGCTGAGTAATAACACATTGGGGAGTTTCAGAGTCTATTTGGTATGGACACTATACAGAACCTGTTTGAATAATGCACATGGAGAATAATGTGGAGTCTGTCAACAGCTACCATTCAGACAAACAGTGAATAATGCATGAGTAATTAGAAGTCTGTTTCATATGGCCCTTTCACAGCCTCACTGAATATTACACACTTGTGATAGTCTGGAGTCTATTTTATGGCCACTCATTCAGAGAATCTGATAATGCAACCTGTGGAATAGTCAGTCTTTTTTCTATGGCCACATTGAGAGCCTCAATGTAATAATACACCTGGGGAAATAGTCAGGATTTATTTTTATCCTCATTCAGAGTCTCAAATAATGCACACCTGTGGAATAGTCAGATTTTTCATGTGGCCTAATTCAATGTCACTGAATATTTAAAGAGTCTATTTCATGTACACATATTCAGAGCCTCAGGAAATAACAGACCTTATAGTAAGAATCTAATAAAATGGCCAAATCTTCTGAGCCTCACTGAATAATACACACCTGGAGAATAATGGAGTCTATTTCGATGATATTCATTCAGACTGGTAAATAATGCACACTAGGGTAGAAGTCTATTTCATTTGGACACACATTCATAGCCTCAGTGGATAATATACGTGATTAGTCAGATTCATTTCATATACCACTGACTCAACCTCAGTGAATAATGCACAATGTAAAGTACTCAGCAGTCTATTTCATATAGCCACTCATTGAGATTCAATGAATACAAATATTTAAGATACAGCATCTGTTTATATGGTCACAAAGAAGAGCCTCACTGAGTAATACACACCTGGGGAAGTGTTAGAGTCTTTATATAGCTCAATTACAGCCTCAGGGAATAATGCACGTGGAATAGACACTAGTCTATTTTATATCCACAAAATAGCCTGATTTAGTAACACACAATTGGAATAGTCACTTGTCTGTTCATATGCCCAAATATTCAGAGTCAGAGTCAATAATACACCTGTGACTAGTCAGAAAACAATTTATATGGGTTTCAGAGCCTCAGTGAATAATAATACATACCTGTGGGAAAATCAGGACGCTATTATATGGCATCTATTCGGGTTCATGAATAAGAACTGCATTGTAGTCAGAATTTGTTTTATAGCCACACATTCATAGCCTCAGTGGATAATATGCACGTGGATTAGTCAAGATTCCATTTCATATGGCCACTGACTCATAACCTCAGTGAATAATGCACAATGTAAAAGTACTCAGCAGTCTATTTCATATAGCCACTCATTCAGAGATTCACTGAATACAAATATTTAAGATACAGCATCTGTTTCATATGGTCACACAAAGAGCCTCACTGAGTAATACACACCTGGGGAAGTGTTAGAATCTAATTTATATAGCCTCTCATTTACAGCCTCAGGGAATAATGCACACGTGTGGAATAGACACTAGTCTTTTTATATGGCCACAAAATCAAAGCCTGATTTAGTAATACACAACTTTGGAATAGTCACTAGTCTATTCTACATGCCCAAATATTCAGAGTCAGAGTCAATAATACACACTGTGGACTAGTCAGAAAATAATTTATATGGCCAAAGTTTCAGAGCCTCAGTGAATAATACATACCTGGGAAAAATCAGGACGCTATTATATATGGCATCTACGGGTTTCATTGAATAAGGAACCTGCATTGTAGTCAGAATTCTGTTTTCATAGCCATATATTCAGAGCCTAACTGAATAACATACACCTTGGGAAAGTCAGGATTCTATTTGTAGAGCCACTCATTTAGATCCGAATGTAAAACGCATGCCTGAGGAGTATTCAGGAGTCTCTATTTATGGCCACCCATTCAGAGCCTCACAGAATAATACAGACCTATGGAAAGTCAGGAGTGTATTTCACATGGCCACTTATTCAGAACCTCAGTGAATCATATATATCTGGAAAATACTCAGGATTCTATTATATATAGCCACTTATCAGAGACTCACTGAATAATGCACACCTGGGGAATAGTCTGAGACTATTTGATATGACCGTTAACGACACAGTGAAAATGCAGAGCTGAAAATAGTCAAGAGGATACAGTCAGAGTCTATTTATGTGGTCACTGTTCAGAAACTCACTGAAGAATACACACTTGGGAATAGTCAGAGTCCAGTCATATGGCCACTCAATCACAGCATTACCGAATAATGCACAATGGGGCAATAGTAAGGAGTCTATTTATATGGTCTCATATTCAGAGCTTCAGTACATAATAAACAGCTGTGGAGTAGTCAGGACCCTATTTAAGGTAGCCCCAAATTACAGTCCGTGAATGATACACATGTGTGATAGTCAGGAGACTATTTGATATGGACACTCATACAGAACCTCTTCAATACTGCACATGTGGGGAATAATCACTAGTCTATTTCATATGGTGATTCGTTTGGAGAATCAAAATAACACACACCTGTGGAGTAAAATGAGTTCTATTTCATAAGGCCACTCTTTCAGTGTTTCAGTGAATAATATGTATATCTGATAAGTCAGGAAACACTTTCACATGGACACTCCTTCAGGGCCTCTGTGAATAATTCTCCCCTCAGAAAGAGTCAAGCGTCTACTTCAAGGAGGTACACATTCAGAGTCTCTGTAAATAATGCAAACCTAGGCAATACACAAGAGTCTCATTTATTTTAAAATTTTTATTGCATTTTAGGTTTTGTGGTACATGGTCAGGACATGCAATATAGTTGAATAGGTACACACATGGCTGTGTGTGTTGCTGCCTTCCTCTTCAAAACCCACATTTGGCATTTCTCCCCAGGGTATCCCTCCCCACATCCCCCCCGCTGTCCCTCCCTATTTCCCCAATAGACCCCAGTGTGTAGTAACCCTCCCTGTGTCCATGTGTTCTCATTTTTCTCACCCGCCAATTAGTGAGAATATGTGATATTTGCTTTTCTATTCTTGCGTCATTTTGCTGAGAATGATGTTCTCCAGATTCATCCATGTCCTTACAATGGACATAAACTCGTCATTTTTGATTGCTGCATTATATTCCATGGTCTATATGTGCCACATTTTCCCAGTCCATTCTATCATCGATGGGCATTTGGGTTGGTTCCAGTTCTTTGCTGTTGTAAACAGTGCTGCAATGAACATTCGTGTGCTTGTGTCCTTATAGTAGAACGATTTATATTTCTTTGGATATATACCCAGTAATGGGATTGCTGGGTCAAATGGAATTTATATTTCTAGGTCCTTGGGTAGTCACCACACTGTCTTCAACAATGGTTGAACTAATTTAAACTCCCAACTACAGTGTAAGAGTGTTCCTCTTTCTTCACATCCTCTCAAGCATCTCTTGTCTCCAGATTTTTTAATGACCACCATTCTAACAGGCGTGAGATGGTATCTCAATGTGGTTTTGATTTGCATATCTCTAATGACCAGTGATGATGAGCATATTTTCATGTGTTTGTTTGCCTCGTGAATGTCTTCTTTTGTAAAATGTCTGTTCATGTTCTTTGCCCATTGTTGAATGGGCTTGTTGTTTTTTCCAGTAAATCTGTTTGAGTTCTTTGTAAATTCTGGATATCAGCCCTTTGTCAGTTGGGTAAACTGCAAAGATTTTCTCCCAATCTGTTGGTTGCTGATTCACTCTAGTGACTGTTTTCTTTGCCGTGCAAAAGCTGTGGAGTTTGGTTAGGTTCCATTTGTCTATTTTGGCTTAAACATAAACCTGGCACCATAAAAAACCTTGAAGAAATCTAGGCAAAACCATTTAGAACATAGGAGTAGGCAAGGACTTCATGACCAAAACTCCAAAAGCATTTGCCAAAGGAGTCTCTCTTTTATGCCCACTTAATCAGAGTCTCATTAACTAGTAAACACCTGGGGAAGAGTTAAGAGTCTACCTCATTTAGTCACTAATTTAGAGCCTCAGTTAATAATGCACACCAGGGTAATAGTCGAGCATTTTTTATATGGCTACTAATTCTGTGCCTCCCTGAATGATATACACCTGAAGAATCCTCAGGATTCTGTTTCATACTACCACTCATTTAGAACCTGATAGAATAATGAAAATGGATCAATAGTTAGGTGTCTATTTTATACGGCCTTTCATTCAAAGGTTCAGTGAATAATGAACTTCTATGGAGTAATCAGGTCGCTGTTTAAGATAGCCATGAATTAAGGGCCTTCCTGAATGATACACACCTGTGTTATAGTCAGGATTCTATTTCATATGAACTCTAATTTTGTGTATCGCTGAGTAATACACACCTGGGGAGTTTCAGGAGTCTATTTGGTATGGACACTCATACAGAACCTGTTTGAATAATGCACATGGAGAATAATGTGGGTCTATCATATGGCCACTCAGACAAACAGTGAATAACATATGTGGAGTAATTAGAATCTGTTTCATCTGGCCCCTCTTTCACAGCCTCAGTGAATATTACACACATATAGTCTGGAGTCTATTTTTTGTGGCACTCATTCAGAATCCCAGATAATGCACCTGTGGAATAGTCTATTCTCTTTATGGCCACTCGTTGAGCCTCACTAAATGTACACACCTGGAAATAATCAGGATTTACTTTTATCCCTCATTCAGAGTCTCACTAAATAATGCACACCTGTGAATAGTCGGAGACTTCATGTGCTCATTCAGTGTCTGAATAATGTGCTGTAGTCAGGAGTCTATTTCATATCACATATTCAGAATAGAAAAGAAAAGACTCTAGCTATTGTAAAAAATCTAGTAATTATATGCGTCTCTGAGCCTCACTGAATAATACACACCTGGAGAATAATTTGAGTCTATTTGATGGATATTCATTCAGATCTCGGTAAATAATACACACCTGTGGAATAGCCAGGAGTCTATTTATTTGGACACACATTCTAGCCTCAGTGGATAATATGCACGTGTGGATTAGTCAGGATTCCATTTATATGCCACTGTCGTAACCTCATGAATAATGCAAATGTAAAGTACTCAGCAGTCTATTTCATATAGCCACGCTTTCAGAGATTCACTGAATAATACAAATTTTATCGACATCCTGTTATATGGTCACCAAAGAAGAGCCTCACTGAGTAATACACACCTGGGGAAGTGTTAGGAGTCTAATTTATATAGCCTCTCATTACAGCCTCAGGAATAATGCACTGTGGAATAGACACTAGTCTTTTCTATGGAAATCAAAGCCTGTTTGTAATACAACTTTGGAATAGTCACTTGTCTGTTCTACATGCCCAAATATTCAGAGATACACGCCTGTGGACTAGTCAGAAACAATTTCATATGGCCAAGTTTCAGAGCCTCAGTGAATAATACATACCTGTGGAATATTAGTGCTATATATGGCATCTAAGAGCTTCATTGAATAAGGAACTGTATTGTAGTCAGAATTCTGTTTTATAGCCATATTCAGAGCCTAACTGAATAACATACACACCTTGGAAAGTCAGGATTCTATTTCATAGCCACTCATTTAGAGCGAATGTAAAAACGCATGCCTGAGGATTAGGAGTCTCTTTTTATGGCCACTCATTCAGAGCCTCACAGAATAATACAGACCATGGAAAGTCAGGATTGTATTTCACATGGACACTTATTCAGAACCTCAGTGAATAATCATATATATCTGGAAAATACTCAGGATTCTTTTATATAGCCACTTATTAGAGACTCACTGAATAATGCACACCTGGGAATATTCTGGAGACTATTTGATAACTTGAAAGTGAAATTACAGAGCTGAGAAATAGTCAAGAGGATACAGGAGTCTATTTATGTCACTTGTTCAGAAACTCACTGAAGAATACACACCTTGGAATAGTCAGAGTCCAGTCATATGGCACTCAGTCACAGACTGAATAATGCACAATGGGGCAATAGTAAGGTCTATTCATATGGCTCATTCAGAGCTTCAGTGCAATAAACAGCTGTGGAGTAGTCAGGACCCTATTTAAGGCCCCAAATTAAGCAGCTCTGAATAATACACATGTGTGATAGTCAGGAGACTATTTGATATGGACACACAGAACCTCTTGAATACTGCACATGTGGGAATAATCACTAGTCTATTTCAAATTGTGCGTTTGGAGAGTCAAAAATAACACACCTGTGGAGTAAAATAGTTCTATTTCATAAAACTCTTTCAGTGTTTCAGTGAATAATATGTATATCTGATAAGTCAAAATCTCTTTCACATGGACACTCTTTCAGAGCTCTGTGAATAATTCTCCCTCAGAAAAAGTCAAGGGTCTACTTCAAAGCACATTCAGAGTCTCTGTAAGTAATGCACACCTGGCAATAAAGAGTCTTTTAAAAAATTTTTATTTTAGGTTTTGGTACATGTGAGAACTGCAAGATTTCATAGAATACACATGGTGTGTTTTGCTGCCTTTTTCATAAGATTTTAGACCCAGGCTAAATCCTCAGCTAGCTGTCTATTAATGAATACAGAATGTAGTATCTGTGTCCATGTGTTCTCATTTTTCTCACCTGCATGAGTGAGAATAGTATTCTTTTCTGTTCTTGTGTCAGTTTGCTGGTGATGTTCTCAGATTCATCATGTCCTTACAAAGGACATAAACTCAATTCTGATTCTGCATAATACCTGTATACACAGTCCAGTCTATGAAAATTGGTTGGTTCTTTTCCTATTGTAACAGTGCAAGGAACATTCTGTGCTTGTGTCATATAGTAGAACGATTTATATGGATATATACCCAGTAATGGGATTGCTGTCAAATGTCTATTTTGGTCTTGGAGACATACTGTCTCACAATGGTTGAACAATAATTTACACTCACCAATGTAAGAGTGTTCCTCTTTGTCCACATCTCTCAAGCATCTGTTGTCTCAGATATTTTATGATCACCATTCTAAAGTATTTTGATTTATCTCTAATGAACAGTGATGATGCATTTTTCACCTGAATCATGTGTCTTCTTTTGTAAAGTGTCTGTTGTCTTTGCCATTTTGAATAATGTTTGTTTTCCTGTAAATCTGTTTGAATTCTTTATAATTCTGGATATCAGCTTTGAGTTGATACTGAAAGATCAATGGTTCACTATTGACTGTTTCATAGCAAAACCTGTGGAATGATTAGTCATTGTCTATTTGGCTTAAACAAAATCACCTTAAAAACACAGAGAAAATCTAGGAAAACCATTCAGGACATAGGAGTCAGGACTTCATGACCAAAACACAGCAATACAAAGTCTCTTTTTTCATTTGTCAGACTCATTGCTATACACACTTGGAAGGTAGAGTCTATCATTAGTCCTCATTTAGAATATCAGTGAATAACACTGATAGTCGAGCATTTTTTATATGGTCATTTTTGACTCTGAATGATATGCACTGAAGATCCTCAGAATTCTGTTTCATACTACCACTCATTTTGAACTAGAATAATGAAAAATGGAATAGTCAGTCTCTATTTATATGGCCTCTCATTCAAAGTTTCAGTGAATAATGAACTTCTATGGAGTAATGGACGCTGTTTAAGATAGCACAATTAAGTGCCTTCCTGAATGATACACACCTGTGTGATAGTCAGTCTATTTCATATGAACTCTAATTTTGTGTATCATGTAATACACACCCAGGAGTCAGAGTCTATGGTATGGAACTCATACGAACTGTTTGAATAATACATGGAGAATGTGGAGTCTGTCATGCTACTCATTCAGACAAACAGTGAATAAGCACATAGTAATTAAAGTCTGTTTCATAGCCCCTCAGCTCACTGAATATTACACACTTGTGATATATTCTGAGTCTAATTTTATGGCCACTCATTCAGGGAATCACTGAATAATACCTGTAGAATAGTCTGAAGTCTCTTCTATCGTTGAGCCTCACTAAGTTACACTTGGATAGTGGAGTTTCTTTTATCCCATTCAGTCTCACTAAATATATGTGAGGCAAGATGGCGTCAGAGAGGTGACTCAGGATTGCAGCTCTCGGTGAAGGCACAGAGGTGAGTCCTAGCCGCATCCTCGGATGTTCCTTTTATGCCCACAGAGCGTTGAAAGTCAGGTGTGGGAGAGACACGGCGCTAGCAGCGAGCTAACGCAGCTCCCGCCGCCTCCCCCCTCAGCGGCAGCGGACCAGCGGAACTCACTGGTCTGGGTGCCCTGTTAAACCGGCAATCTGAGATTTGGAAGGGCAGATTGGCATGTCCATCTGATTGAGCGGGACTTGGACAATGAGCCAGACCAGGAGTTTCCTGGGAAGCGTGATCTGAGCCGGGTAGTGGGCAGCGGCACGGGAGATCGCACGGATCCCAGTGCCCTATCGGCAGGCTCCTGGGGCGCCAGTGAGAGTCGACCTTTCAGCTTGGGAGAGGAAGAGAGAGAGAGAGGGCGGACTCTGAGGCAGGGAGCTGGGTGATCGAGCTCGGCGGGTCCCACGCTCACAGGACAAGCAGGGCGGCGACTGGAGGCGCTTGGGGCTGAGAGTTTTGTTGCCGGCATCTAGGACGGTGCAGCCCGGTCAGGAGGGGCGTCCACCATTGATGACGAAGTGCACCCCATAAGTACCGCCCAGGACTGCCTGCCGTTGCCAAGGCAACCTGCCATAACAGAGAGACTCCTGCTCCACAGCAGAAGGGAGCCCAGCAGCAGGTCAGAGCCCGGCAGGCAAACAGTGAATAGACTGCCATCTAGTGGGGCAGGACAGTGCAACAGATACTCATAAAAGCCCCAACTCCTGAGACAGAGCATCTAAGGGTGAAAAAAAAAAGTGGTGTTTTATGAGTTCTATTGCAGCAGACATAAACAACCTCCCAACAACCTGAATGAACGGGCTCACAGCTCAGCACTGGAGCTCCTATAAAGCACAGACTGTCTCCTCAAGCAGCTCCTGACCCCTGTATATCAAGGAGTCACCCCAGAAAGGACTAATCAGACTGACATTTGGCTGGCATCATTCTGGAACAAGGGCAGCAGAAGAAGAAACTGGTATCATCCCTCATTGTTCTGCAGCTGCTGCAGGTATACCCCACACAAGCAGGGCCTGGAGTGGACCTCAGCACTCATACAGCAGAGAGGATAGATCATTAGAGGAAAACTAAGTAACAGAAATACTTCATCATCAACAATCTCAGTGTCCACACAGAGACCCAATTGAAAAATCAGCCAATACTAAGGCGACAGGCGGATAAATCCATAAAGATGGGAAGAAACCAGCGCAAAAGGAGGAAAACACCGAAACCAAAACACCTCACCTCCAAAAGGACCAAAACTCCTCACCAGCAAGGGAACAAAGCTGGACGGAGAATGAATGTGACGAAATGACGGAATCAGACTTCAGAAAGTGGATAATGAGAAACTTCAGTGAGCTAAAGGAACATGTTCTAAACCAGTGCAAAGAAACTAAGAACCTAGAAAAAGATTTGAAAAAGATTCGAGGAATTGATAACGAGAATGGACAACAGAGGAATATGAATGAATTGAAGGAGCTGAAAACACAACACGAGAACTTGAAGCATGCACAAGTTTCAACAGCCGAATTGACCAAGCAGAAGAAAGAATATCAGAAGTTGAAGATCAACTCAATGAAATAAAACGAGAAACCAAGATTAAAGAAAAAAGTGCAAAAGGAATGAACAAAATCTCCAAGAAATGTGGGACTATGTGAAGAGACCCAACCTACGTTTGATAGGTGTACCAGAATGTGACGAAGAGAATGAATCAAGCTGGAAAACACTCTTCAGGATATTATCCAGGAAAATTTCCCCAACCTAGCAAGACAGGTCAATACTCAACTCCAGGAAATACAGAGAACACCACAAAGATACTCTGCAAGAAGAGCAACCCCAAGGCACATAATCGTCAGATTCACCAGGGTTGAAGAAGGAGAAAATACTAAGGGCAGCCAGAGAGAAAGGTCAGGTCACCCACAAGGGAAGCCCATCAGACTCACAGCAGATCTCTCGGCAGAGACTCTACAAGCCAGAAGAGAGTGGGGCCAATATTCAACATCCTTAAAGAAAAGAACTTTCAACCCAGAATTTCATATCCAGCCAAACTGAGCTTCATAAGTGAAGGAAAATAAAATCCTTCACGAACAAGCAAGTACTCAGAGATTTTGTCACCACTAGGCCTGCTTTACAAGAGCTCCTGAAAGAGGCACTACACATGAAAGAAACAACCAGTTCCAGCCATCCTAAAAGCATACCAAATGCTAAAGACCATCAACAAAATGAAGAATGTACATGAACCAACGGGCAAAACAGCCAGCTAGCATCAAAATGGCAGTATCAAATTCACACATAACAATATTAACCCTGAATGTAAATGGGCTAAATGCACCAATCAAAAGACACAGACTGGCAAATTGGATAAAAACAAAACCCATCGGTGTGCTGTATCCAGAAACCCACCTCACATGCAAAGATACACAAAGGCTCAAAATAAAGGGATGGAGGAAGATTTACCAAGCAAATGGAGAGCAAAAAGCAGGAGTTGCAATACTCAACTCCAGGAAATACAGAGAACACCACAAAGATACTCTGCAGAAGAGAAACCCCAAGGCACATAATCGTCAGATTCACCAGGGTTGAAACAAGGAGAAAATACTAAGGGCAGCCAGAGAAAGGTCAGGTCACCCACAAAGGGAAGCCCATCAGACTCACAGCAGATCTCGGCAGAGACTCTACAAGCCAGAAGTGGGGCCAATATTCAACATCCTTAAAGAAAGAACTTTCAACCCAGAATTTCATATCCAGCCAAACTGAGCTTAAGTGAAGGAAAATAAAATCCTTCACGAACAAGCAAGTACTCAGAGTTTTGTCACCACTAGGCCTGCTTTACAAGAGCTCCTGAAGAGGCACTACACAGAAAACAACCAGTTCCAGCCATCCTAAAAGCATACCAAATGCTAAAGACCATCAAAAATGAAGAATGTACATGAACCAACGGGCAAAACAGCCAGGTAGCATCAAAATGGCAGTATCAAATTCACACATAACAATATTAACCCTGAATGTAAATGGGCTAAATGCACCAATCAAAAGACACAGACTGGCAAATTGGATAAAAACAAAACCCATCGTGTGCTGTATCAACCTCATGCAAAGATACACAAAGGCTCAAAATAAAGGATGGAGGAAGATTTACCAAGCAAATGGAGAGCAAAAAGCAGGAGTTGCAATTCTCATCTCTGATAAAATAGACTTTAAAGTAACAAAGATCAAAAGGACAAGAAGGTCATTACATAATGGTAAAAGGATCGATACAACAAGAGAAATAACGATTCTAAATATATGGACCCAATGTAGGAGCACCCAGATATATAAGGCAAGTTCTTAATGACTTACAAAGGACTTAGACTCCCACACAATAGTGGGAGATTTTAACACTCCACTGTCAAGCAGACAGATCAACCAGACAGAAAATTAAGATATCCGGACTTGAACTCAGACCTGGAACAAGCAAACCTGATAGACATTTACAGAACTCTCCACCCCAAATCCACAGAATATACATTCTTCTCAGCACCACATCACCTACTCCAAAATTGACCACATAATTGGAAGTAAAGCACTCCTCAGCAAACAAAACAACAGAAATCATAACAAACAGTCTCAGACCAGCAATCAAGTTGGAACTCAGAATTCAGAAAATAACTCAGAACCGCACAGCTTCATGGAAACTGAACAACTGGCTCTTGAATGTTGATTGGATAAACAATGAAATGAAGGCAGAAATAAAGTTCTTTGAAACCAGAATGAAGACACACGTACCAGAATCTCTGGGACACATTTAAAGCAGTCTGTGGAAAATATATAGCAATAAGTGCCCACATGAGAAAGTGAGAGATCCAAAATTGACACCTATCGTCAAAATTGAAAGAGCTAGAAGCAAGATCAAAAGCTCAAAACCTAGAGACAAGAAATAACTAAGATCAGAGCAGAACTGAAGGAGATAGAGACAAGAAAAACCCTTCAAAAATCAATAAATCTAAGAGCTGGTTTTTGAAAAGATCAACAAAATAGACAGACCACTAGCCAGACTGATAAAAAGAAGAGAGAACAACCAAATAGATGCAATAAAAAAAAATGATAAAGGAAATCACCACAGATTCCACAGAAATTCAAACCATCATCAGAATACTACAAACAACTCTATGCACATAAACTAGTAAATCAGGAAGAAATGGATAAATTCCTGGACTGTGTCCTCCCAAGCCTAAACCAGGAGGAAGCCACTATGAATAGACCAATAACAAGGTCTGAAGTTGAGCAATTAAACCTACCACATAAAAAGCCCAGGTCAGATGGGTTCTGAATTCTACCAGACACAAAGAGG